>MU225549.1:607713-618902 GCA_018584345.1 Thuja plicata
AAAGTATGGAAAAACAGGTGAAACAAATTAAAGATAACATGGAAAAGGACAATAGGGATGAGGATATCAAGAGTTTGCACAAAAAATTTAAAAGATTGGAGGCTACTGTCAAGAAAATTGGGGAACAGTGTCTCATAAGTTTGAAAGCCTACTGCGGTCATGCCCAAATCCTAATGGATAAACTGGAAGTGATAAATAAGGAAAAAGATAGCACTGTTGTGGAAAAGATGGGACTGGGATCGAGAACTAGAGCTAGTGCGAGGAAAAAGAGCCCAAAGGATGATGAAGAAACAGAGGAATTGAAAACTTCTGTTAACAACATGCAACTTATGGTCCTGGAAGCTGAAGAAATGGTTAAAGAAATGTAACTGTTTTCTTTTCTCAGTTTCTCTCTGTCTGTCCTGTTTGTTTCCTTTTTGCTGTCCCTATTGTTTCTTTCTTTTACTTTGGGACTTTTTTCTGTTCGAAAAGTTGTGCTGCTGTCCCTTTCTGTTCTGTTGCTTTGGCAAAGATGTTTATGCTTTTTAAACTATGTATCTTTTAAACTAGGTTGCAGGTCCTTGTAAAACCTGCTGAACTCTCTGTTTTTTTTGTAAAGTTTTCAGGTCCTTGTAAAACCTGTTTTTATTAATCAGAACACATCAGAAATCAAAGAGCTACAAGAATCAAAATCTAAGCTAAAATAGAGCTTACCGGAGATCAGGCATTTATCACTTATCAAACAAAAGATTGGTAGTTTGATGAATCTCAACTGTTGTATTTCATATTGTATTAGAAATAGTATAGTGTGATAATATAGTATGTTGCCATCAATGCCAAAGGGAGAGATTGATGACATGTAACTAATTGAATGTTTGATAATGTTAAGTTGAAGATAATGCAAAGTATTAAATCAGTTAATAGTTTGTATTGTCATTGATGTCAACTTGATATCATCTATACAGTCAAGCACATAATGCCAAAGACTTCAGAGAATCTATAGAACAAAGGTTATGCATTCAACAATGCATAAATGTCAAGTATTCACTAAGTGAAAGATAATACCGACGGAGTGCACACCATCGATAAAGGAAAAGAAGAAAAGTCAC
The DNA here is from genome assembly GCA_018584345.1 of Thuja plicata. Taxonomy (NCBI): domain Eukaryota; kingdom Viridiplantae; phylum Streptophyta; class Pinopsida; order Cupressales; family Cupressaceae; genus Thuja; species Thuja plicata. Next base: position 608,802 of record MU225549.1, read on the forward strand.
AATGATACCTGACAAGTAGAAGACAGTGTTTCTTGACGAAGCAAAACCACAAGATGCCCGATGAGCTGAAAACAGAGTTGCCCAATGAATAAAAATCTAATGATGCCCGATGGATGGAGATCTCAAAGCTAACTGGAGTCATGGTGACAGAACTGTCAGTTGTCACCGACAACTAACTGAAGAATTGACTGATGGAATAGAGAGTTCAAAAAATGACAAAATATCTAGCTGGAAAGAGCTAAAGATAGACTTAACTGGTTGTTTTCTTTGTTTTATTCGACTAGAGTTAAGTAATTGATTTAAAGAAGATTTGTACATTTGGAAAGAAGATAACTACGAGATAAATCAGGAGTTATGCTTTAAATCAAATTGGCTAGATTGTTTTTCACACCAAGAATCAAGAATCAAGAAACAGTGAAAATCATGTCTATATAAGAGACAAGCTTAATTCATTTTCGTAACATCACATTCACGGAAAGGGGATTAAGGGGAGTGAATGAAAAGAGGATGCTGAAGAGAAACTGATCAAGAAGAACTTCTTACAGCCCTAATCAATCAAGCTAAAGGAGAGCTAAAGAATTCTATAGACACTGAAAAAGAGTGAAGCACGGCATCACAGAGCAGAAAGTGTGGAGCACAAAGAATTGAATTGATACATTGATCAGAGAGGTGATGTACTTAAATAGATCTGAAAATCTACAATTCAAAGTTGCATTAGAAACAGGTCATAGTGTTTCAGTTTAACAATTGAAGCATCAACTCTCTTAATAGAGTAGGAATTAACAGTCTTCTATATATTGAGGTACATCCCAAGGAGTGCCAAAAAGGTTGATTCATGAAGTAGCATTGGACTTGCCCGATACCTATTGACAGTCTAAGAAGGAGGCTGATTCAAGGTTGGTAGCAATAGATGCCTGATACTAAGTGACAACCTCTATGTATAAAATCCTCTAACAAGGTCACACTTAACAGTGTGTTTGTAACCTTTAACAGGGTTGGCTCCTAACAGGGCTCACTTCAGAAGAGTGAAAAATTGGGGTACCGGTCCTAGTGGTTTTTCCCTTAACAGGTTTTCCACGTTAAAAATTCATGTGTTATGTGTGTATGATTCATTTCTTTCTTGTTTTGTATTTGACATAGTTAACACTGGGTTGATTGGTATACTCTGCTTATTTACTAAGTTTTGGTAAATATTTATACTGATTATCAATAATCAAGGAGAATAAAAATAGACAAGGAAAACTGACAGACAATTATTCATTAGAAGTATTTCATGGCATGCATCTTGTAGGGATTTAATAATCTGAGGTTAATGTTTGAAGGATAAATTTTTGAGGCCACTGAATCTCCCCCCCCCTCTTAGTTATTACTAAAAAACTCAATAATTCTTACTCCCCAATTGGATTCATGCACTAGTTTGTCTATACAGGTCCGTACCCGAAGTTGCAAGTTGACTGTTATAGGAAAATCAGTTATTTTTATTGATTCAAAGAGCAAAATTACATCATGATTTCTTTCCACCTACCTGAAAGGGATATGAAAGCCTTCCCCAATGGTTAAAACCATATTTAAATTGGGGAAGTCATTAAGACTTTACAAACAAAAATATGTAAATGTTGTCAAAGTTGCTTGACAACTTTTGACAACATTTGCAAAGTTGCACTAAAGATGCAATCTTATTGCAGAAAGTGAACCTAAGGTTCCTAATTGACTTAAAAATACCTAAGAACATTAAATTCCCAAATCCTAAACTCTAGGGACCCCTTGACCAATGGTTGACCAAGTGACTTATGAATGAAAATCTTGGAACCAGGCCTTACAATTGGATCAATGAACTAAAGATGAAACCCTTAGGACTTGGGCATCCTCAAGACCCCCTAGGAGTCACATTTTGATGATGTGTTCATTTTTTTGTAGTGGGTGCTCCTGCACCATACTCCCCATGATTTTTAAAACTCAAGTTCCTACAAGAGTCAAGTTGATCAATGGAAGTGCCATGTTGTTTAATCTAGTCTTCAATCATCCATCTAGCATCAATGTTGGGGAGGCCTTTCCACTTAACAATGTACTCCATATATGTTTTTAGCCTGGTCTATCTGAGAACTTTGGTTTCCATAATTTTCTCCAATTGAACTAGTTGTCTAGGAGGTAGATTTGTCACCACATTTGAAGTATCTGAAGGCCCTGAGTTGTTAGAAGTATCTACGTCATTACAAGCTAGATCACCTTTATAAGAGGTTAGATCAGCAATGTTAAAAATTGGAGAGATAAACAAAGTAGGGGGAAGAGTTATTTCATAGGCATTTTCTCCCATTTTGTGAAAAATGGTGCATGGGCCAACTCTCTTCATGTGGAGTTTGGATTATTTTCCCTTTGGTAGCCTCTCTTTCCTGAGGTATGCCAAAACCTTATTCGCAATCTGGAAATGAACTTCTTTTCTCCTTTTGTCTACCTGCTCCTTGTACTTTTGAGTTGTCTGCAATAGTTTGGTTTTCACTTCATGTTGAACTTGGGCAATGAGTTCTGCCAGCTCTTCTCCCTGAGCACTGACCTTAAATTCTAAAGGTAGGTCAATTAGATCCAATGGGCCTCTTGTGCGCAAACCATAAACTGTGTGGAAAGGTGTTTTGCCAGTAGATCTATTGAGAGAATCATTAAATGCAAATTCTTCTTGTGGAAGGATAACATCCCAACTCTGGTTATGTTGCTTGGTTAGACATCTGAGAAGGTTCCCCAATGATCTATTCACCACTTTTGTTTGGCCATCAGTTTGTGGGTGATAAGAAGAGCTATAGATTAAGTTTGTCCCCGATAACTTATGGAGTGTGCACCAAGAATGTCCTTGGAAATTAACATCCCTATCTGAAACTATTGTCTTTGGTAGTCCATGAATCCTAACAACTTCTTTGAAGAAGAGTTGAGCCATGTGGGAGGCATCATTTGTACTTTTGCAAGGGGAAAAATGCACCATCTTACTGAACTTGTCTACAATCACAAAGACACTGTCAAAACCATGTTTGCTTCTAGGAAGGCCCATTACAAAATCCATGGAGATTGACTCCCAAGGCCTATTAGGAATTGGAAAAGGTTGGTACAATCCCTTATTAGTAGATACACCTTATCTTGTTGATAGATAGTGCATGCTTCCACAAATTTCATGATATCATTAGCCATCTTAGGACAAAAGAAACTCCTCTTGATCTGGTTTGTTGTCTTATCTATGCCAAAGTGACCACCCATGCCACCACAATGTTTCTCTTTGATGATGTCCAGTCTCGTAGAGCACCTAGGGATGCAAAGCTGAGAACCTTTGAACAAAAGGTCATTCTAAATGAGAAATTTAGAGAACTCAGTGTGATATTTGCCTACAAGTTGAGAACACACCTTGAATGCCTCTCCAAAATCTAGATCACCTGCATATAGATGCTTCAAAGAATCAATCCCAATGCTTTGTAGTTTAACTTCTTGAACCAAAACAACCCTTATGTTGAGGGCATCAGCAACCTTGTTTGCTTGACCTTTCTAGTGCTTCAATGTGAATGTGTATGCCTGCAATTGTTCCATCCACTTTATATGCTTTACACTTAGTTTTTCTAGAGAATTTATAAAACTTAATGCATGGTTGTTAGTATAGAGAAAAAATTCTTTTGGTAAAAGGTAGTGTCTCCATTTTTTAAGGGCCTACACTACTGCATACAATTCAAGCTCATATGTTGAGTATATTTTCTTAGCATCATTTATTTTTTCAGAGAAGAAAGCTATGGGCTTCCCTTCTTGGCTTAAGACAACACCAATGGCTAGGTTACTAGCATCTGTCTCCACATTAAACACCTTCCTAAAATCAGGTAAGGTTAAGATAAGATATTGAGAAACCTTGTTCTTCAAGTAATCAAAAGCATTGTTAGCTTCATTTTTCCAAGAAAACTTAGTTTTCTTACCACCCTTGATGGTGTCTAACATGGGAGCACATACATGACGGAAGTTATTTATAAAATTTCTGTAAAAGGTAGCAAGACCATGAAAGATCCTTACCTCACCTTGATATCTTGGAGTGGGCCAATTGAAAATGGCCTCCACCTTACTAGGATCCTTTTTAAATGTTCACTTTGAGATAAAAAACTGAAAAAAGGTAAGTTTCCTTTGCATGAAGGTATATTTATCCAATTTTATGATGAGCTTGGGTCATGAAGCCTCTTTATCACTTGCTCCAAATGGTTTAGGTGTTCTTCCCTACTGCTGCTGAAAATCAATATATCATCAAGGTAAATAACAACAAATTTGCTAATGTAATCAATGAAAAAATTATTCATGAGCCTCATGAATGTGCTTGGGGAATTTATTAGCCCAAATGGCATTGCAATCCATTCAAATAACCCCTCAGTAGTCTTAAATACAGTCTTCCATTCATCCCTTGGCCTGATTCTTATTTGATGGTATCCTAATTTTAAGTCTATTTTGGAAAAGTAACAAGCAGCCCCAAGTTGATCAAGAAGATCTTCAATTCTTGGGATGGGGAATCTGTACCTAATTTTTATTTTATTTATATCCCTACTATCAGTGGATAGCCTCCATGTTCCATCCTTTTTAGGTGCCAAAATAGAAGGAACTGCACAAGGACTGAGACTTTTTGTATTAGGCCTTTGGCTAGCATTTCTTGGACTTGTTTAGAAATATCTACATTCTGATTTGGAGTCATCTTATAGGGTTCCTTGTTTGGTAATGAGGATCCTGGTATGAGATCAATTTGATGAGTAATATCTCTAAGGGGTGGGAGAGAAGAGGGTAGATCATTTGTAGTAACATCATTGTATTTGTTTAGCAACTCCTTGACCTCTATTGGTATGGGTGTTATCTTGTCAGATTCCTCCTTCTCCTTAGGTTTCATGATCACTATGAAACTTTCCTCTTCTAATTCTTTTAATGTATTTACCATTTCTTTCTCCCCTATCATGATTATAGTGGGTTCCTTCTCTGATTTTTTGTCAGGCAGTGGCTTCATAGTAAAGGTTCTTCCATCCCTAATGATAATGTAGGCATTTTTCCTACAGCTATAGGTGGAATCCATGTCATATTGCCATGGTCTCCCAAGTAGAAGATGGCAAGCTGCATCCATTTCTACAACATCACATAAAACCTTATCCTTGAAATCTCCTAGAGAAAATTCTACCATAGCATGTTCAATGACTAGTGTTTGTTGTCCTTTAGTGAGCCAAGAAACATTATAAGGGAAAGGATGTGGTGTTTTCTTTAATTATAACTTATGTACCATATCCTTAGAAATCAAATTCTTTGTTGAACTAGAGTCTATTAACAAGTTACATACCTTTCCTTGACACGTGATTCTTATTCTGAAAAGGTTCTTCCTTTGGGGTGGCTCTTGAGTATGTGGTACTTGTAAGAAGGCTTGTCTCATCATTAGGATTGTTCCTTCTTTAGCTTCAAGTTCTTGATTGTCTTCTTGGACCAATTTTTCTCTTCTCTCACCTTGGTTATTGTTCCTCTTCTCAGGGCAGCTCCCTGGATGGTGGCCTAACTGATTGAAATTGAAACGCCTTAGGGGTTCATTTGTTCTTCCCCTACCTCTTCCAAATGGTCTCCTTCCTTTGTATCCACCCCTGTTACTTGACTCTCCTTGGTCTCTTCCTCCTTGATTCTTCTCCATGGGTCTTTCATTGCTTGACTTTCGTCTACACCATGTATTTCCCCTTCCTCTAAAAGTTTTTCTAGGGTTTTTGTTACCTCTACCCCTAGAACTTTGATATTGTCTTCTCTTGAATTTGTCTTCAACTTTTAGTGCTAATTGGAAGCACTGTTAGAATGTAGTTGGAGAGCTCAAACTCAACTCGTCCTAGATATTTATCCTTAATCCTTGCATATATCTTGCAAGCTTGACACTTTTTGGCTCTACCAACTTAGATTTCATGGAGAGCTTACGAAATTCTTCAGTGTACCCTGAGACATCCATTTATTTTTGTCTCAAACTCTATCTTTTCTTATGAAGTTGTACTTCATAATATTCTGGCACATAAGCCTCCTTCACCAATGACATCATCTTCTTCCATGTGCCCACTGGATTCTCATCCATCTTCACCCTCTCTACTTGAGTGAAGTTCCACCAAGCTAAGGTTGATCTCTTTAACTTGGACTTTGTTATTGTTGGCCCACTTTTGGTCTTTATACCTCAAGACAAAAATGGATGTTTTATGTGTAGTAGTAGTCATGGAAGTGTCATACAAGTCTAGAGTTTAAGTCTAGAAATCCCCTTAGGATAGAAGGCCTTTATCAGATTTCCCTAACTTGACTTCTCCTTCCTAAGCCGGGAGAATTCTGGGTCTGAAATCATGTTTTTATCAGGTAGGTTAAGTCCCCAATCCGGTAAAGGCCATGTTTTAAAAGATTCTAACCTCAAAATCACATGCAAATGAAATACTTTGCCTCATATCTTCAAGTAGCAGCATCAGGGGGAAACCAAGTTTTAGCTTCTCCATGGCAAAAAATCACATGTGGAGTGCGCTTTCTGCAATTGACAGACTTAAGAATATCAGAGGTAAATAAAGATGGAAAATGAGGAAATTAGGAACAAGAAAGCTTTGAGCACTCATATCAAACCTATGGGAAACAAAAGAAATGATCAAGTGAAGAAAATTTCATGGAATTTTCCATAGGCAGGAAAAGCAGAAAATGGCTTCTCCTCTACTCCTACAGGCGGGTTTCGACTCGTGAGATGCGTTTTCTGCCAAACTATCAAGGTGAAGAAGTTTTGAAATATAATTCATCCCATAAGAGGTCTGGCATATAAAAATCCCAATGGAATCAATATATATCATTTTGGCACCCCTATAGGCTAGAATTCTCCTTTGGCATATTTTCAGACAAAGAGCACTCCAAAAGTATTTTCCCACCCAAAGGAGAAGCGGAAAAGTAATTTTCTGCCGCTTCAAGAAAGCTACCGTTATGGTTACTAAAGTAAAAAATGTTTTCTAACGACATGTAAAGCAAAGTAATTAATTCAAATAAGGTCGTTTTACTTTATAAAGGACTTGTTCATTAATGTAGGGGTCTCTTCATTCGTGTCGCATGGGAAGTCGGCCGTTAAACGATAAGAATTCAAAAAGTATAAAATCAATTGGAGATTTCAAACTGGACCCACCATTGTTAACCAAATCATTTGAATTTGAAGTAGCTAAAACTAGTTGCTCATTTTCTCTGTATCCCGAAGATAAATTTGAATCTCCAGGTTGAATCATACTCACATGGCTTCTAGATTTGTGGGATTTGAAAAAATGAACGTCATTATGTCTGAGTGGCACAAAATCTCAGATACCTCACTAAAGTTCTTCGACATTCAAAACTTCCAGAACAAATTGAGAATGGAGCAAATGCATCCTATCACAGAGAAGCTAAAAGAGAGTGGGTTAGTTGAAGCCGTCAATTTTCCCATAGTCGTCCAAGCTCCTGAATTGGTCCGAGAATGTATAGCCAGCTACAACCCAGACACCAAGAAAATTCTCCTACCTAACAACCTGGTGCTCCTCTCTATTGATAGAGAGTCTATCCAAAATTCCCTCTGTATCCTAAAGCAAGCGGAATACTCTGGAATGACTTATAGTCAGGCGGTCTTTGAATACTCAGCGAAGAGACCGGTATGGAAAAGAGAGATTATGAAGTCATGGTTTAAAGAACCCAAGAGCACCAAGGGAAAGTTGTCCAAAACATTATTTCGCACAAATCTGAAGCCAGAGATCATGGACATCTTGGTATTGCTTCACAGGATTAGAGGTGAGAGCGAAGCTCTTAATTTTGTTGAACATCATTTCTTCCTGGTTCAAATAATCTGTTCTCAGCATCATTTCATTGACTGGGCCCTTATGGTGAGTGAGAATCTCTCAGACGCCCTAAATAGGGCCAAGTTCTAGAATGAATTCTACATGTCCTCTTGTATATTTTAGCTATGATTCAAATCTGGCCTGGGCTTCCTAGGTTAGAGGAATTCCCAAATGATGTAAAAAGTTAGGAGTTTTTCACTTCTTTGCAACTACAAAATAGTTATGCGGATTATCTCATAGTTAATGATGCCTTTACAATGAGACTGTGTAGGGAGCTACAAGGTTGTCCGAAAAGGAGATTTTCTCCTAAAGCCATGGCTTTTATAAGCCAATTTGGATGCTATTTTACTCAGTTTGAAGATTTCTCATATCTTTGTCTTGCAGGTTTTGATGACTTTACTTTGAAGCTGCCCAGATACCCTACTGACATGATCATGCTAATCGAGGTAATGAGGCAAGCATTCTAGGTGAACCTGATCTATTCATAGTCAAAGAAGAAAGGCTACGAGTTCCCGATGACCATCGGAACTTATAGTTGTGCATCCCAGTCGGAGGCGAAGAATGTTCTTAAAACATTCTCAAAGAGGTTCTCTCTGGAAACATATGACATTCTAAGGCCACAATATGATCCAGTTAACTATGCTAGAGATGTCTTATAGATGATTCAGGCCATTCACCATGTACCTGATATTGAAGACTATTGGGCCAACTGCAAAGATGACTTGGAGAGCAGGGAAAGATTCTATGCCCGGTTAACCATTGAACAGATCAAAGAGTTTAATGTTAACATTGTAGTAGAAGGGCTAGAAGATGATGGCAATCATCTATAGGATGACACATACTTGGAGAAGATAAATTCCACCCCTATCAGCTCAGAGCCTATGCTAGACCAAGAAGTAAGTGACTTGCAGGCTCTGATGGGGGGATTTACAATAGAACAGTTCAATGGGTTGAGTGGACTATTGGCTAAAGGAAGAGGTCAGAAAGGAAACCTCCCACTCAATGAACTCCGGCGAAGGCAACTTCTAGTGCCACAACCACTTCATCAGCAACAATCTCCACAGTTTCAAAAGGATTAATTCAACCATCAGGAGGAGGCGATGAACCTCTTGAGAAAGCTTCTCTATTAGAGAATACCTACGGAGAGGGTCCTCTTCCAGATATCAGAGTCACAGAAGAAGCAGTCCCGACAAACCAAATTAAGTCTACAGCTGCACTTTCTAAAGCTATAGAGTCTGAACAGCCGATTAGTGCTATTGCTATAGGTACTTTGGTCGGGACTTCGACCCAAGAAACTCCAACGAGGGCATACCCTGTTATAGTTGAAGTTGGAGAGGATAGCCCTAGTACCTCTACAGAGTCAGATAAGAGAGGTGGGGAGCAACTGGAGGTTGCTCAAGTTGTAAAATTAATCTCCTCTTCACCTACTCTGATGAATCCATTCACTTCCCGCCCTAAAGTTACTCCCCAGCTCATAAGGAAGTTGTTCATCAAAGAGTTGGTCTCTGCCAACAAAGTTACCAGCGCAGAGTCATGGATAGCAAACACTCTAGAGTGCAAAAGGAAGAGAGTGGGAGAAGCAATTCCCAGCAAAGATACTCTATCACGGGCCTTTCAGCCCAAGGCTACCACAAGAAAGCAGAAGAGTGTGAAGACAATGTCTACTCTGGGTCATGATCCTAAGATAGGGCATTTCACCATGGAGGTAGCCAAGCCCACTAAAGAGGGAAGACTCGAAGATCTGGTGGCGTCAGAATTTTAGTTGCAGTCATTTGACATGGGATTGGCTCGACATCATACCAAGGTGGACTGGTGGAAGTCCACTAATGTAGTAATAGAGGAAGAGCTGGAAGATCTTAAGACTTCCAAAACTTAGCTTAAGGCGGAAGTGGCCCAGCTAACTGATTTCATCAGATAGCTCCTAACCCCTATTGTGAGTGTTCCCAGTACCCAAACTTCTTTTGATCCCAGTGCTGCTGAGAACCAAGCCATTCTAGCTAAGTTGCAAGAGGATTGACATTATGGGTAGATTGGTAAGAGATGGATCAAGAGGCTCGAGTTAGAAGTGTAACCACCTGAATTTGGTTTGTCGCAACTATGGACCCTATTTTCCCTAAGTGTGATCATACCCTTGATTTCTGTCCAAACGACCCTGTTACTGCTTGGCATAATTCTTTTAATCAATTTAATATCCTAGGTGATTTTTATCACTGATTTACATTAACTATTATAGTCATACAATTCAAATCAATTTCGACCAATCAAATCAAATCAA
>MU225549.1:633810-670337 GCA_018584345.1 Thuja plicata
CTTTCTAGTTAGAAGGCAATAGGCCGATATTAGTGGTTTTACATATTTTAACTAACCTTTCAAGCTAATGCAATGACCTATTGAGTGTTTGTGTCATTTTCAACAGGTACCCATTTACACACACACAAGAAGGTCTGGCAATCATTGAACAGTTAGGTAACGCTCTTCTAAGGCTAGAAACAGAGAAGAGAAACATTGAGAAGAATTTACAGACTCTTACTACAGAAAGAGTAAGATGCTAAGAATGCATAGTCATGTTGCATGTGGCAGTAAAGATGAAGACTAAGGAGGCCCTAAAAGCTAAGATCTTACAGAAGGGTGATGAGCCCTTGATTGAATGGCTCCAAAGTCTGGAGTTCAAAATTGAGATGATCATTCAGGCCGAGACCGGATTACAACAAACAAATGTTAAAGTGCAAGAGGAACAGAGTAAGGATTTTAAACTCCTCTTAGGACTTCATGTGGAATCGCAAACTAGCGGTCAAGGCAAAGCAATAGTTGGAGTAGTCAACATGCAAAAGTCATTAACGGATTATCTACACAATTTAGCGGAGCAGTCTTCAACTCATCTAGACAAGGTGCCAGAGCTCCAGCAATTGAGTGGATGCATCTTTAGGGCTATGGAGGACTTGAAAGATTGGACAGAAGCAATCAAGACTCTAGCCAAAGAACATTCCAGATGGCTCATCTGTTACACCAATGTCCATGTCAATAGGCACGAAGAGCTCATCCAACTCATCACTGCAATAATCGCCCATAGGGCCAAATTAGATAAAGGGGAGGAAACTAAATCATAGATGTATTCCCCCCTTTTTCTATTTTTGTTAGCTTTGTAACGGATAAACCTTTGGTTATCATTCCTGGTTGGGGAAGTTGAACTGTTTTAGTTACCCCTTTTTGTAACGGTTCAATCTGTAACTCTATATGTATGAATCCCAAAATCAATACAAGGGTCGGATAAATTTTGGTGTGAGATATAGCATTGTTGCTGAGTCAATTGTGTATGTCTAGATGCCATTTCTTTAACTATTCCATTGCATTTCATTTATCTTTTTGTTGAATTCGAACGTCTCTTTTGAGTTAGATTCATAATCTGTATTTGAACCAAAATTTTGTATTATGATTTGATACGGCTAATTAAAGGGAGAATCAGTTGCTATTCTTAGTTTGGGAATGTTCCTACGATATAGATCAACTCAATATCATTACATTGTTAACCTTCAGTCTTGCATCTGCATTTTTAGTAACCATCCATGCATCACCAGTTTTGGGAGTTAATCTGATTGATAAGGTCTCACAATTGGTTAGATTTAGAATTGTATTTACTTCACCTGAGCTATTTTCTGTCTAGACTTAGCTTGGTTTACCTCTCCTACTCTCGGGTTAAGAGCATACCCCTGTTAGATTAGGAAAGATTAAAATTCATTGAATATTATTCATATAAGGGAGCTGTACCTTCCAATTCAGAGGGAAAATAGGTTTTCAAGTAACTATTTCCCAACTATTGTATTCAATTATTCTTAAACATTTTTGGGCATTTTAGAGTTACATTCAAAAGAATAATATGTTTACCAATAGATTTTTGGTGACTCTACTGGGGATACGAACACTCGTTATACCAGAAGCATACAATGAGGAAAGATGGTGCTTCCCCATGAAAATATAATCCCTATGCTCCAACCTAACCTTGGAATCCAAGAAGATCAAGAGGATCTCATTTCCTCATTAAATACTTTTTCTGGAGATACAGAAGAAGCACTGAACACTATAGAAACGCCAGTCAAGTGCTCAAACTGGAAGAAGCTAGAGCTGAAGCACTTGAGAGAGCCAGATAGAGAAGAAATCTAAGAAGGGTAGGGCGTGAAGTTAGGCCACGACACTAGGAGAAAATCTAGAGCCTAAAAGATTTCTCAGAAGTACCAGGAAAGAAGGCAGCACAGACCCAGTCTTTGAGAGGCTTACGAACATTAATTTTGCTCTTTTAGAAGTACCCCATCAGGGAAATAGAACTATAAGGAGCCAAAGAAGACCTTCCTCACCTCCTAAACAAACCACCCATTTATCCACCACTTGCCAAGTGTTGACATTGCACGGAGTAGTTGCCCCTCCCGTCGTCAATCTAACACCCTACTTACCCCAAGTAGCTATGTCACTCAACACTCGTTATACCAGAAGCATACAATGAGGAAAGATGGTGCTTCCCCATGAAAATATAATCCCTATGCTCCAACCTAACCTTGGATTCCAAGATGATCAAGAGGATCTCATTTCCTTATTAAATACTTTTGTTTGGAGATATAGAAGAAGCACTAAACACTATAGAAACACTAGTCAAGTGCTTGAACTGGAAGAAGATAGAGCTGAAGCACTTGAGAGAGCCAGATAGAGAAGAAATCTAAGAAGGGCAGGGCGTGAAGTTAGGCCACAACACTAGGAGAAAATCTGGAGCCTAAAATATTTCTCAAAAGTACCAGGAAAGAAGGTAGCACAGACCCGGTCTTCGAGAGGCTTGCGGACATTAATTTTGCTCTTTTAAAAGTACCTTATCGGGGAAATAGAACTGTAAGGAGCCAAAGCAGACCTTCTTCACCTCCTAAAAAAACCACCCAATTATCCACCACTTTCCAAGTGTTGACATTGCATGGAGTAGTTGCCCCTCCCATCGTCAATCTAACACCCTACTTACCCCAAGTAGCTATAGCACTCCCTTGGGCCGCTGTAGTCGAGCCCCTACAACTAGAAGCCTATAATCCTCTCCCTACGGGCTCTAGAAAGAACTTTCCCAAATTTTTTGGAGACGGGAAAATATCTACAAATGAGCATATTGTCGCATTCTTCACTTCAATTAACATTCTAGCAGTTCGAGAAGAAGATGCGGCCGTCAAATTATTTGTTGAGACTCTCGTCGAAGGTGTCACTGATTGGTTTCATCATTTACCTGATTCTTCTATTACCAATTGGGCTACTGTGAGGGCCGCCTTCAAAAGAATATTTAAGACTGCTAAAGATGAGCATGCTCTGTTGACTCAATTGACTTCTATCAAGAAAGATCCGTCGATCAGTATGAGAGATTTTATAGCTAAATTTAACAAGTTGGTAAATTGTATCCCAGCGGCTGACAGGCCTACGACAAGAAATTTGAAAACTTTCTTCATAAGTGCTATGCCACCGGACATCAATTATGATCTAAGGAAAATGAACCTTGCAAATTTGGATGCCATACAGAGAACTATTGTAGAACTAGAGGACCACATGATTTCATCTAGGAAATGGAAAAGAGAGATACAGTCTAGAGCCAGTAGTAGCAATACTACGTCATCTGATGAGATGATCCAAAAATTGTCTAATGAATTCATTGCCTTCAAGAGACAACTTCCCAGATTCAATAATCCCTACCAGCAAAACTTTCAAGAGAAACCTGGAAGATATAACGATGGAAGGAATGCAGAAGGAAAAATGTTATAGTTAACTCCTCCACCATAGAGACTAGCTATAGAGGCTCCTCCTAAAAGAGAGAACATGTGTGCCTTCCACTTAACCATAGATCATGATGGGGAAAGCTTCCCTGATGTAGCTCGTGCTTGGCAAATGCATCAGATCGACGAGTAGAATGCTGGAGTGTCTGGAACTGAACCAGATTCATACTCACATGGAGACTCTAAAAACTTATATTTAGAGTATGAATCAGATTCAAAGCAAGAAGAAACATGTTATGCCACCATAGATGGGACCTCTTATACGGTCCTGACCCAGAGTCAGAAAGATAAAGGCCCTAGCTCACCACTACCTAAAAATAACAAGGCATCTACTTCCAATTCAAAGGAGCCCATCAAGGTCTGAGGATTCCGCTACCAGGTAAAGAACAAAACTCTTTTGAAATTATTCAATTCTATAGAGATTCCAGAATTCAGATTTCTCCCATAGACTATCTTAAGTCTAATCCTGTTGAGCTGCAAAAGCTAGTAGATTATTGTAAAGGAGGAAGCTGAGAGTTAAATCAAAATGTCATGACTACTATAGAGAATGAATCTTTATTTGCAGACCTAGTTGAACAAAGGGAATCATCCATTTTAGCCACCTTCCCAGGCCAAAATCCTGACCCATTCTATGTGTCTTTATATATTAACGGTTGCAGGTTGAGCAATTGTATAATAGATTCAAGAGCCTTAGACAATGTAATGCCATCAACTATGGCTAAAGCTTTAGGACTTACTCTCACTAAAGCTCATGGTAGGTGTTACTATATGGATTCCAAGCAAGTACCCCTAGTTGGCCAAATTAAGGATGCTCAAGTGGCTTTAGCAGCACATCCCAAAAAGATGTTGCTAACGATCCTTGTTGCTAATATCACTGCTAGCTACGGGTTGTTGTTAAGTAGGAGTTTTTGCAGAGACCTTGGAGAGGAGATAAAGCTGGATTGGTCCCTAGCCTTAATCCCATTAGGTAATAAAAATATTAAACTAGTTCCCAAAGAAAAGGCTAAGTTTACAGTGTTGAAATCTGATGACCCTAAAGCTCAAATCTTGTATCAAGAATTGGATTTTGGAAATTATATGTTGTTCACCGATGAACCTGAGAAAGAAATGAAAACCGCCGAAGAGGAAATGCAATTTTCCACCGAAGAAATACCACCACATATATGGACTCTTGAATTTGATGGCAATTGTGTGTTGTCAGGATCTAGTGCAGGTGTGGTCTTGATATCACCAGATGGAGTATGTGAGCCCTTGGCTTACAAATTAGAGTTTGGGAACACCAATAACACTGCCAAGTATGAAGCCCTTCTGTTAGGGATTATCACAGCAAAGGAAAGAGGAGTGAAAATTCTGAGAGCTCGTGGTGATGCTGAGCTAATTATACGACAAGTCAAGAATCAGTACTCTATAAAGAACCATAGGTTGAAGAACTCTAGAAACAAAGTATGGGACAAAATAGAAACATTAGATGCTTTTTTATCGAATTTGTGCCAAGAGATGTGAATTCCAAGGCAGACTCTTTCGCTGTCTCAGCTTCATTACTACTTCCCCATCCAGAATTCAAAGATAAAAAATACCAAGTGGAGGTTATATATCAACCATTTGTGCCCGATAACGTGGAAGATTGGCAAGTTTTTGAAGATGACAAGAATCTCCTTCTCTTTCTAGAGAGTAGTGGTGACTTCCATAAAGATGTTCATGGCAACCGTAAAGGAAACTGCCAAGACAAGCTGAAGAAAGGTAAGTCAGATGTTATTCAATTGCAAGGTAACATCATCCCGCCCCATCTGGTCACTCTTGAAAAACTCTTCAATAGACATGACATGTTTGTGAAGAAGAAAAGAATCGAAAGAGGGCCTACCACTGGTGAATATGAAGGAATGAATATTGGCACTGAAAAAGACCCCAAGATGATCAATATCGAGAAGTGTTGTACTGAAGAAGAAAGGAATGAGGCCAAGAATCTTTTTCTAGAATACTCAGATGTTTTTTCCTGGAGCTATGAAGATTTGAAAAGTTTTATGAACGGGAAATTCAAACATCAGATTCCTTTAAAACCTGAGGCTACTCCGTTCAGGTAGAAGCAAAGGAACTACAACCCCAAAGTTGTTGATGCCATATTTAGGGAAGTTGATAAAATGCTCAAAGAAAAGATCATATATCCCATCCATCACTCTACTTGGATTGCAAACATAGTGCCTATGAGGAAGAAGAATGGAGAAATAAGGATCTGTGTTGACTTTAGAAATCTAAATCAATCTTCTTTGAAAGACAACTACGCCCTTCCCAACATGGATCATCTCTTGTAGATTATGGTTGGAGCCGAAATGATGTCTATGTTAGACGGCTTCTTAAGGTATAATCATATAGAAGTTGAGAAAGCGGGTCAGCATAAAATGTCTTTCACTACTCCGTGGGGGACCTTCGCATATCATAGAATGTCGTTCAGATTGATCAATGCCAGAGCTACTTTTCAGAGAGGTATGGATCTTTCTTTTAGTGATATGAAGAAAAAAATCATTGGTATGTATCTGGATGATCTTACCGTGTTCTCTAAAAAGAGAGTAGATCATATAAATGATCTAAGAAGAGTATTGCAAAGGTGCTGGAAGGATGAGATTTCATTGAATCCCAAGAAATCAGTGTTTTGCATAACTGAAGGAAAACTATTGGGTCACATTGTCTCCCAAGAAGGTATAAGGATAGATCCAGAAAGGGTGAGGGCTATTCAGCAACTGAGTTTACCGGTAAATAAAATAGGAGTGAAGTCCTTTTTTGGTCAAGTCAACTTCCTCAGCAGATTTGTCCCTGATTTCTCCAAAATTACTAAACACATTGTTGATATGATGAAGGGGAATGTGAATTTCAAGTGGAATAACCCTGGTAAGCAAGATTTCAAAAGCATCAAGGACGCCATAGCTAATGCCCCAGTGTTATGTCACCCAGATTATAAAAAAGATTTTGTAATTTACTGTTATTCTTCTAAACATACTCTGTCAGCCATTCTAATGCAAGAGAACGAAGAGGGAATTCAAGCCCCCATCACCTTTATGAGTACACCTCTAAAGAACAACAAGCTGGGATATTCTCAGACTGAAAAGCATGCTTTTGCGGTGGTAAAGGATCTTAAGAATTTTAGGTTTTATATTCTACATTGCCACTCTCTTGTGTATGTGCTTGATGTCACAGTGAAGAGTGTTTTGACTCAACAAGATGTGGGGTGTAATAACCGAGTAGCATGGGTAGCTAAAACCCAAGAATATGACATAGAGATCAAGCCCACCAAGCTGGTAAGAGGGAATGCCTTGTGCAAGGCAATGGTGGAAAGTCAAGCAGGCAAAGACCCAAAAGCTACACAGTTGGTTTTGGCGGTAAGTATGCAAGACCCATGGTTTGAAAACATTGCGTATTTCTTGACCTATGGTGAATGTCCTGAAGGACTAACTTCAAAGCAAAAGAGAGACCTAAAACTGAAGGCTTCTAAGTATGTAATATGGGAGGATAGACTATATAAAAGATCTATAGATGGAACATTCCTCTGATGTATCGACAAACAACAGCAAGAGAAGTTGTTAAAGGTTTTTCATGATGAAGCCTACGAGGGACACTTCTCCTCATCAGTCACTGCATTCAAGATTTTGAGACAGTGTTATTACTGGCTGGGAATGTTTAAAGATGCATACTAGTAGGTGGCAAGATGCAAAAAATGCAAGATGTTTATTGGGAAGCCACAGTTAGCAGTGTTACCCCTTAGACTAGTGATAATTGAAGGGCCATTCCAACAGTGGGGACTTGATTTTATCAGTCCTATAAGCCCTACGTCCAGTGCAGGCCATACTTACATAATTACTGCAACTGAATACTTCATGAAATGGGTGGAAGCCAAGGCAACCAAAAGGACCACTTCAGAGGTAGTATGTGAGTTTATCAAAGAAAATATTCTGGTAAGATTTGGTGTACCTATTAAGTTGGTTATGGATAATGCCACATACTTTTCTTCTCAAGAAATTACTAAATTTTGTTTTGAGTACGGCATCATGATTAGCCATTCTTCTGATTATTTCCCTCAAGGGAATGGCCAAGCGGAGTCTAGCAACAAAAAATTGGTGAACATCATGAAAAATCTCATGGCAGAAAACCAGAGAGGTTGACATAAAAATATCTATGAAGCCCTCTGGGCAGATAGAGTGACCCCCAAAAGAGCCATTAGCGTATCTCCTTTCAAACTCATCTACGAGGTAGAAGCTAGTCTCCCATTGCCATTGGAATTAGCAACTTGCAAACTGAGGACAGTAGTAGAGGATGGCATATATGAAGATGGTTTAGAGAAGAGGATCCTGTACCTGAGAAAATTGGAAGAAGAGAGGGAGAAAATGGTTGATCATATCACACATCATTAGATGCATGTGAAGAACCTATTTGATAAAAAGAGCATGCCCTAGAAATTTATGGAGGGAGACATGGTGCTATTGTGGGACAAGCACATGGCACCCAAAGGCATGCACGGGAAATTCATAACACTGTGGAAAGGACCTTTCAAAATCCATCAGGTGTTCGATAAAAATTCTTTCAAATTGACTTATCCAGACAGTGAGGCACTACCCCTGACGTATAATGGTCAGGATTTGAAGCTCTACTAGATCTAAATTGAAAGCAGGTAACCCCTGTATTGTACAATAGTTACATTTAGTTCCTATTTTTGTTTTCCTGGGAAACCTGGTTAGGTTTCCTTTCTGCTTTACTTTTTGCGTCTTCCTTTAGTTGTGTTGTGAGCCACTTTTTGTTGAGCTTTGTGAAACCAGACATTTGAGTTCCTTGCTTAGACATGTGAATGTCCAAGTCCCCAGACAGAGCCAGTTGTTGCCCCACTTTTGGTCTTTATACCTCAAGACAAAAATGGGTGTTTTATGTGTAGTAGTAGTCATGGAAGTGTCCTACAAGTCTGGAATTTAAGTCTAGAAATCCCCTTAGGATAGAAGGCCTTTATCGGATTTCCCTAACTTGACTTCTCCTTCCTAAGCCGGGTGAATTCTGGGTCTGAAATCATGTTTTTATCGGGTAGGTTAAGTCCCCAATCCGGTAAAGGTCGTGTTTTAAAAGATTCTAAACTCAAAATAACATGCAGATGAAGTACTTTGCCTCATATCTTCAAGTAGCAGCATCGACGGGAAATCAAGTTTTAGCTTCTCCATGGCAGAAAATCACATGTGGAGTGCGCTTTTCGCAATTGACAGACTTAAGAATATCAGAGGTAAATAAAGATGGAAAATGAGGAAATCAGGAACAAGAAAGCTTTGAGAACTCATATCAAACCTATGGGAAACAAAAGAAATGATCAAGCGAAGAAAATTTCATGGAATTTTCCATAGGCAGGAAAAGCGGAAAATGGCTTCTCCTCTGCTCCTACAAGCGGGTTTCGACTCGTGAGATGCGTTTTCTGCCAAACTATCAAGGTGAAGAAGTTTTGAAATATAATTCATCCCATAAGAGGTCTGGCATATAAAAAGGCCAATGGAATCAATATATATCATTTTGGCACCCCTATAGGCCAGAATTCTCCTTTGGCAGATTTTCAGATAGAGAGCACTCCAAAAGTATTTTTCCGCCCAAAGGAGAAGCCGAAAATCAATTTTCCACCGCTTCAAGAAAGTTACCATTATAGTTACTAAAGTAAAAAATGTTTTCTAACGGCATGTAAAGCAAAGTAATTAATTCAAATAAGGTCATTTTACTTTGTAACGGACTTGTTCATTAATGTAGGGGTCTCTTCATTCGTGTGGCACGGGAAGTTGGCCGTTAAACGATAAGAATTCAAAAAGTATAAAATCAGCTGGAGATTTCAAACTGGAACCACCATTGTTCACCAAATCGTTTGAATTTGAAGTAGCTAAAACTAGTTACTCATTTTCTCTGTATCCCGAAGAGAAATTCAAATCTCCAGGTTGAATCATACTCACATGGCTTCTAGATTTGTGGGATTCGATGGAATGAACAACATTATCTCCGAGTGGCACAAAATCTCAGATACCTCACTGAAGTTCTTTGACATGTAGAACTTCTAGAACAGATTGAGAATGAAGCAGATGCATCCTATCATAGAGAATCTAAAAGAGAGTGGGTTAGTTGAAGACGCCGGTTTTCTTGTAGTCGTCCAAGCTCCTGAATTGGTTCGGCAATGTATAGCTAGATACAACCCAAACACCAAGCAAATTATCCTACCTAACAACACGGTGCTCCTCTCTATTGATAGAGAGTCTGTCCAAAATTCACTCCGTATCCCGGAGCAAGCGGAATACTCTGAAATGACTTATAGTCGAGCAGTCTCTGAATACTCAATGAAGAGACTGGTATGGAAAAGAGAGATTATGAAGTCATGGTTTAAAGAACCCAAGAGCACCAAGGGAAAGTTGCCCAAAACATTATTTGGTGCAAATCTGAAGCCAGAGATCGTGGACATCCTAGTATTGCTTCACAGGATTAGAGGTGAGAGTGAAGCTCTTAATTTTGTTGAGCAACATTTCTTCCTGGTTCAGATAATATGTTCTCAACATCATTTCATTGACTGGGCCCTTATGGTGAGTGAGAATCTCTCGGACGCCCTAAATAGGGCCAAGTTCTAGAATGAATTCTACATGTCCTCTGTCCTCTTGTATATTTTAGCTACGATTCAAATCTGGCATGGGCTTCCTAGGTTAGAGGAATTCCCAGATGATGTAAAAAGCTATGAGTTTTTCCCTTCTTTACAACTACAAAATAGTTATGCTGATTATCTCATAGTTAATGACACCTTTACAATGAGACTGTGTAGGGAGCTACAAGGTTGTCCGAAAAGGAGATTTTCTCCTGAAGCCATGGCTTTTATAAGCCAATTTGAATGCTATTTTATTTAGTTCAGAGATTTCTCATATCTTTGTCTTGCAGGTTTCGATGACTTTCCTTTGAAGCTGCCCAGATACCCTACTGACATGATCGTGCTGATCGAGGTAATGAGGCAAGCACTCTAGGTGAACCTGATCTGTTCAGAGGCAAAGAAGAAAGGCTATGAGTTCCTGATGACCATCGGAGCTTATAGTTGTGCGTCCCCATCAGAGGCGAAGAATGTTCTTAAAACATTCTCGAAGAGGTTCTCTCTGGAAATATATGACGTTCTAAGGCCACAATATGATCTAGTTAACTATGCCAGAGATGTCTTACAGATGAGTCGGGCCATTCACCATGTACCTAATATTGAAGACTATTGGGCCAACTACAAAGATGACTTGGAGAGCAGGGAAATATTCTATGCCTGGTTAACCATTGAACAGATCAAAGAGTTCAATGTTAACATTGCAGTAGAAGGGCTAGAAGATGACGAAAATTATCTATAGGATGACACATACTTGGAGAAGATAAAGTCCACCCCTATCAGCTCAGAGCCTATGCTAGACCAAGTAGTAAGTGACTTCCAGGCTCTGATGGGGGGGATTTACAAAATAACAGTTCAATGGGTTAAGTGGACTGTCGGCCGAAGGAAGAGGTTAGAAAGGAAACCTCTCGCTCAGCAAACTCTGGCAAAGGCAACTTTTGGTGCCGCAACCACTTCATCAACAACAATCTCCACAGTTGCAAAAGGATTAATTCAACCATCGGGAGGAGGTGATGAACCTCCTGAGAAAGCTTCTCTCTTAGAGAAGACCTGCAGAGAGGGTCCTCTTCCAGATATCGGAGTCACAGAAGAAGCAGTCCCGACAGACCAAATTAAGTCTACAGCTGAGCTTTCTAAAGCTACAGAATCCGAACAATCGATTACTGCTATTGTTGTAGATACTCTGGCTGGGACTTTGACCCGAGAAACTCCAACGAGGGCATCCCCTGTTATAGTTGAAGTTGGAGAGGATAGCCCTAGTACCTCTACAGAGTCAAATAAGAGAGGTAGGGAGCAACAGGAGGTTTCTCAAGCTGTAAAATTAATCTCCTCTTCACCTACTTCGGTGAATCCATTTGCTTCCTGCCCTAAATTTTCTCCCCCGCTCATAAGGAAGTTGTTCATCGAAGAGTTGGTCTCTGCCAACAAAGTTACCAGCGCAGAGTCATGGATAGCAAACACTCTAGAGCACAAAAGGAAGAGAGTGGGAGAAGCAATTCCCAGCAAAGATACTCTATCACGGGCCTTTCAGCCCAAGGCTACCACAAGCAAGCACAAGAGTGCGAAGACAATGTCTACTCTGGGTCGTGATCCTAAGACAGGGTATTTCACCATGGAGGTAGCCAAGCCCACTAAAGAGGGCAGACTCAAAGATCTGGCGGCCTCAAACTTTTAGTTGTAGTCATTTGACATGGGATTGGCTCGACATGATACTAAGGTGGACTGGTGGAAGTCCACTAATGTAGTAATAGAGGAAGAGCTGGAAGATCTTAAGACTTCCAAAATTTAGCTTAAGGCGAAAGTGGCCCAGCTAACTGATTTCGTTAGACAACTCCTAACCCCTATTGCGAGTGTTCCCAATACCCAAACTTCCTTTGATCCCAGTGCTGCTAAGAACCAAGCCATTTTGGCTAAGTTGCAAGAGGATCGACATTATGGGCATATTGGTAAGAGATGGATCGAGAGGCTGGAGTCAGAAGGTCTGGCAATCATTGAATAGTTAGGTAACGCTCTTCTAAGGCTAGAAACAGAGAAGAGAAACATTGAGAAGAATTTACAGACTCTCACTGTAGAAAGAGTAAGATGCCAAGAAAGCATAGTCATGTTGCATGTGGCAGTAAAGATGAAGACTAAGGAGGCCATAAAAGCTAAGATCTTACAGAAGGGTGATGAGCCCTTGATCGAATGGCTCCAAAGTCTGGAGTTCAAAATCGAGATGATCATTTAGGCCAAGACCGGATTACAACAAACATATGTTAAAGTGCAAGAGGAATAGAGTAAGGATTTTAAACTCCTCTTAGGACTTCATGTGGAATCGCAAACCAGCGGCCAAGGCAAAGCAATAGTTGGAGTAGTCAACATGCAAAATTCATTCACAGATTATCTGCACAGTTTAGCAAATCAGTCTTCAACTCATCTAGACAAGGTGCCAGAGCTCCAGCAATTGAATGGATGCATCTTTAGGGCTATGGAGGACCTGAAAGATTGAACATAAGCAATCAAGACTCTAGCCAAAGAAAATTCTATATGGCTCGTCTGTTACACCAATGTCCATGTCAACAGGCACGAAGAGCTCATCCAAGTCATCACTGCAGTAATCACCCATAGGGCCAAATTAGATAAAGGGAAGGAAACTAAATCATAGATGTATTCCCCCCCCCCCTTTTTTTTGTTAGCTTTGTAACGGATAAACCTTTGGTTATCATTCCTGGTTGGGGAAGTTGAACCGTTTCGGTTACCCCTTTTTGTAATGGTTCAATCTGGAACTCTATATGTATGAATCCCAA
Source organism: Thuja plicata (assembly GCA_018584345.1). Lineage (NCBI taxonomy): Eukaryota > Viridiplantae > Streptophyta > Pinopsida > Cupressales > Cupressaceae > Thuja > Thuja plicata. The sequence continues at coordinate 646,698 of MU225549.1, forward strand.
AATCAATACAAGGGCCGGCTAAATTTTGGTGTGAGATATAGAATTGTTGATGAGTCAATTGTGTATGTCTGGATGCCATTTCTTTAACTATTCCATTGAATTTTATTTATCTTTATGTTGAATTCAAACGTCTCTTTTGAGTTAGATTCGTAATCTGTATTTGAACCAGAACTATGTATTATGATTTGATAGGGCTAATTAAAGGGAGAATCAGTTGCTATTCTAAGTTTGGGAATGTTCCTACGATATAGATCGACTCAATATCATTACATTGTTAACCTTCAGTCTTGCATCTGAATTTTTAGTAACCATCCATGCATCACCAGTTTTGGGAGTTAATCTGATTGATAAGGTCTCACAATTGGTTAGATTTAGAATTGTATTTACTTCGCCTGAGCTATTTTCTGTATAGCCTTAGCTTGGTTTACCTCTCCTACTCTTGGGTTAAGAGCATACCCCTGTTAGATTAGGAAAGATTAAAATTCATTGAATATTATTCATATAAGGGAGTTGTACCTTCCAATTTAGAGGGAAAATAGGTTTTCAAGTAACTATTTCCCAACTGTTGTATTCAATTGTTCTTAAACATTTTTGGCCATTTTAGAGTTACATTCGAAAGAACAATCTATTTACCAACAGTTATTTTCACCTTTTGGTGTTCTGGTATCTCCTCACAGTCAAAGAAATTAGTGAGTGCATCCATCCAGTCCATGACTTCTTCTGCATCCATCTTTCCATTGTAAATAGGTAGATCAAGCTTAGTGTCCATGGTCCTCCTCTCCATAGACTTCAAAGTCTTCACAAGTAGCCTTTGGTCTACATGCATCTCCTCTTCCTCCTTCAATGGGGATTCTTCATCACTCCCCTCCTCTTCCACTCCAAACTTACCACCACTTTTCTTGACTTGTTCCTTAAGCCTTTCCATCTCCTACCTCATCTATTTCCTCTCTACATCATGCTCCTTTACTACTCTCAGTAATTTTGCATTGGACATCCTCTTAGGAAGTTCACTTTCTTCTCCACCATCATCCATGGTTGCAACTTGAATCAGTCCAAAGATCCTTAAGCTCCTCTAATACCACTTGATGCAAGATCTAGGGTATGACAAGGAAAGCTAGGCACTATGTCCTTCCCAACTCTCCCAAAGGGGTCTTCACACACCAACCCACTTCACCTAGGTCTTTACACCTTTAAGAAAATTTCACAACACAATCACACAAAACTCCAACAACATCTTGACAAGAGTACAATACTAGATTCAAGAAGTGCAATGTATCTCAACAATCCATACTTATGCAATCAACATCCAAATATTGATTCATAAGACCTAAGGTGACAACTCGGAGTTGTAGGGGTTAATCCAAGTTAAAAAAATGTCTTATTAAGCCTAATAAGACCTTTTCCCACCATTAAGAAAGTCTAGGGTATCCTTGAGATGTTTGTATTGCAATCAAGCCTTCAATTCCTTGTAGCTCTGCACAAAGGGTAAAATGGACATAACTTCTGCACTTCAACTAGACCTAGGGAAATAATCATAGTTTTGAGTACCCTCTATGGATTACTAACAATCCCAAAATCCAAGGGTTTTGAAGTGAAAAGGAACAGGCTAGAACACCATAAAATCAGACAAGCCTAATTGATAATTAGGTCTCCATTAACAAAGGAAGTACCCTAAATCCCTAAGGAAGGATGAAACCAATACTTGGACTGTACTTGGGATTATCCCAAACTCCTCCAACTACATTGACAAGGTTTGACTCAACCCCAATCTCATGGAATTCACTATTGCACCATTCTGGCTACTAGTCGCCACATAGAGATGTTGACTATTCTTCACTTAGAACATGCTCCAACACTGGTTTCCCTGCAAAACCACTTCAAATTCATGTATTCCACATGTAGACCTCTCATTCCACCAAGGATCAGAATTTTCCAAGGGTGGACATGAGAGGAAAATGACAATTAGTGAGTAAACCCTAGTTTTGGAGGGTTTCAAACTAGTGAATAGAAAAAATGCTCTAACTTACAAACCAGAGAACATCAAGACCTAAAATCAAATAAAAATGAAAGGTAACTCAATAATTATTACTCCCCAATTGGATTCATGCCCTGGTTTTTCTGTACAGGTCCGTACCCAAAGTCGCAAGTCAACTATTATAGGAAAATAAGTTATTTTTAATGATTCAAAGAGAAAAATTACATCATGATTGCTTTCCACCCGCATGAAAGGGATATGAAAGCTTTCCCCAATGGTTATAACCATATTTCCATTGGGGAAGTCATTAATACTTTACAAACAAAAAGATGTAAATGTTTGAAAACATTTTGACAACATTTGCAAAGTTGCACTAAAGATGCAATCTTATTGCAGAAAGTGAACCTAAGGTTCCTAATTGACTTAAAACTACCTAAGAACATTAAATTTCCAAATCCTAAACTCTAGGGACCCCTTGACCAATGGTTGACCAAGTGGCTTATGTATGCCAATCTTGGAACCAGGCCTTACAATTGGGTCAATGAACTAAAGATGAAACCCTTAGGAATTGGGCATCCTCAAGACCTCCTAGGAGTCACATTTTTATAAGGTGTTCATGTTGTTGTAGTTGGTGCTCCTACACCAAATTTCTACTATTTACTCATCAAGGAGAATCAAAATGTATGCTACAGAAATAGAAAATTTATCCAAGGGGGAGATTCAGATTGAAAGATCAGAGATCAAAGTGGAAAGAGAAATATCAACTCAGAGGGAGTTCAGTTATATATTTGAGTATTTTCATCATCAATTTCAATAACATTGTTACAGTGGTTGCTATCAATTCCAAAGAGGGATATTTTAAATCAACTCATGATGATCTAATGGAGATTATGAAGACCAAGTGATATCAAGTATCATGATTGTATAAATGGTTAGATCAGTTGTTGTTGTCTCATTGATGTTAAGCAATTGATTAATTGATTTTTATTATGTTACCATATCTTAGGAGGAGAAATAAAATGGGTGAAAAATACATATCAGATAATGATGAAGTAATAATGATATAGTTGTTTGCTACTATATATTTGATGTTATCAAATCGGTACAATTGATTGATTAAGTTGGAAATTGTAAAGAGTTAACGTTATGAATGAAAGAGTTACTTTACCGAGCTAGACAGAGTCAGTGAGTAGAAACTTATGTAATTCGTTCATAGTTACCGAACATCGAGTGAAAGATAAGCACCGAGCACTGAAGATGAGTTAGACATTGAGCAGTGAATGAAGACAGTTACTGAGTTGCAAAGCAAGTTTTACTGTGTACAGGATATTGATTATAAATGATGATAAGATCAAATTTAATGCAAAACGATGATGAGCTGGATGAGGATAAGAATTAAATGAATTTTTTGAGATGTACAAATGTGAAAATTCAATGAGAAGATCTAAGGAAAAGATCAAGTGGTTAAACCAAATTATGAGAGTTCCAAGAAAAGTTCAAGTTCTGAGGTAAAAGTGAAGTGGTTTACCGAGTTGATATTTATGAAGAAGATTATTGAACAACAGAGCGCAAATGATGGAAAATCTAATTAAGGAGATTAAGAGACAAAAATATGTCTATATAAAGAATGAGAAATTAACAGAGATTATGTTGCTGGCGAGTTAAACAGAGAAGAAGAAGAAGATAAAGAACATCATTTACCGAGCAGAATAGAGAAATAGAGATTGAAAAATCTACATTCCGAGCAAGAGATAAATGGAGTATGTGATGCCATTATTCAATTGAGCATAAATGATCTGACACAAGAAAAGGTAGTTGCTATATTTACAAATCAAATTTTTATTGTTGCTTATTAGTATTTATAACAAAGAAATCTCTTAATCGAGTGGATTTAACCATTGTATTTGTAAAACCTAGAAGTAGGTGACATTCCAAAAGAGTGTTTAAAGACCTCTTACAAGGTGACTCCTAACAGGGTGAAGATCTTAACAGATCTGAGGTAAATCCCCTAACAGGGTCACATATATAAAATGTGTTTTTAATCTTTAACAAGATAAGTTCTTAACCGAGCATACTTTAGAAGGGTACAATTTAATTATGGGTCAAGATTCCCACAGTTTTTTCCCAAATTGGGTTTCCTCATTAAATCTGGTGTCAACTGAGTTAAATCTGGAATTAACTATGTTAATCTGATGTTACTAACTTTGAATGATTGATTTACATATTTGAGATGTATGGTTGTTTAAGAACTATTAAGTTATTTGGTGAATTGGTTATTACTATATTCAATGTTATCGAGTGAATCATTGAGTTCGCTTTTAAGTGTTTAGATTTTATTTTGTAAGATTCACCCCCCCTCTCTTAGTGGACCAACGCCTTTCATGAATATTTTTTTTTAAATCCTTAAAATAACCCCATATGGCTTCTCTCCTCATCTCACTTGTCATCCCATACATCAATTCCTTGATTTGTACTGCTATAGGGCTGTCACTGAACCAAATTTTGGGACCAACTCCAGGAAACTCATTCATAAAGTAGAAGAATATATATAGAATATTAGAGTTCCAAATTTGAAATAAATCTTTTTATCGTTATTGATATTTATTAAGTTCTCAATTAACTAACCTCTCATCACCTCACACGGGTCATACTCCTTATTCTCTTCTAGCATCTGATAGACAATGAATACAGTTGTTTCAGACATTGAGTTGTCTTGGCTTGAGTGGTAGACCTTGTAACCAATGACCATGGATACAAATTTAACATTATTGTAAAAGATATCATTGATGGTCATACCTCTTTTACCTGCTATCACTCCAGTAGCATCATGTACGATGTCATTCTTTACAATCTTTAGTGTAGACATCCCATCAGATGCCCACAATCTAGTAACTACTTGAATCACCTCCTTAGTGATCTTCATTGGCTTGCTAAGCCACATTAACTCCCCATGAATCCTGATAAGGATATACCATATCCATTCCTTCTCTTCAATGTACGGGAAATACACAAACTGAGAAAAATTCTTCTTCACTAGGGCTTGGAGTTATGGCTTTAGTTCTCAATCTTATCATAAGAGTTTGGTGTTATATAATTCCTTGAACTTGTCTATGCCAAGATGCTCCAAATTTGCATGGATGTATGCCCTAACATCCTTAACATGAAACACTCTATATGTCACGTCATAAAGAGCTCTTTTTGGATCCACCTCGATTCACTTGTAAGGATATTTCTTTAATTTGGGTTGTGGCCTCTCAGTAACATCAACTATAACTGGGGTGTTCATCTTTGATAGTTTGAACCTGTAGAGATTTTCATAGAAGAGTACCTTTTACCAAACCTAGGGTTTGAATGCAAATCACTTGAAAAATCACTTCCTCGCCTTGATCTCGATGAAATTTGGCTCTAGAGCACCTCTTCACTTTTTCTCTTGAATGCAATGTGACAAATGAGAGTCACAAATCACCTTTTTCTCATTTACCTAATTTTTAGGTGTAATAAATGCTTTGTGCCCTAATTACTTCAAACACCTTTTTCATTTTTTGGGTTCATAAAAATTAACTGTGCACCACCAAAATTTGACAGATCCTTCCGATAAGGACTCCAAAACATTTGTCCCAACATGATCAAATAATCTATGCTTGTCAGATTCAAGCATCACCATCTTTAGGGGGTTTCATGTGATTTATCTTATAAGCTCCCCTAGGTTAAAGGCCTAGCTTCAATTCCCTAAGGAATTGCTAGCACCAGATCTAGGTGCAGACCCTTCTGGTGTGTTCTCAAAATTCTTCTTAACCCATGTTTGCTTCATTTTCTTCATGATCTCTTCAATATTCACCTTTGTCATTTTCTGGCCTATTCCATCTCCTATTGACTGGACCTCTGTTGTTCACATTATTGCTCCTGCAATTTCTTGCAATATGCGTGAATTTTTTGCATTTGTAACAAACAACATTCCTTTGACCATTTTTGTTATTCATATGACTTCTCTTTCTTGTGCATTGCTTGGCAATGTGTCCAAATCTGTTGCATGCATGAGATTTAATGTTTCATTTGTTGCAAGAGGTGTTCTTTGCAACACTTCTACACTCACTTGCCTTATGACCATGTTTATTGCACTTAAAGCATTGACCATAAAATGATGCATGATTCTCATTCATCCAATGCCTACAATACTTGGCTTTATGACCAAATTTATGACAGATGAAGCACTTACCATCAATGCTTTGAGCATTAGGTTCTCTTTTTTATGGCTTCTTGTTCATCTTCTTACCATCAAATATACATCTTATTCAATAACTAGAATATGCTTCATTCTGGTAGATCATGTGGTTTATAAAGATCTTAGAGAACATGAGAATAAATAGATACATGTATTTGCTATTTTGCAGAACATATACATAATTAAGGTACAACTTTATCTAGATATATGATTTTTTTAATATGTTAATGCAAATTTTATGTGTAAATGTATCATACCTAATGGTATTTAAATGAGTGTGTGCATACAAATATTATAATATTTTTTTGACTACAATATATATATATATATATATATAAAGTAATAAAAGTATTATAAAATGAATAAAATAATATACCTATCAAAACTGAATTTCTTCTACTTAAACTTGGAATTAATCCTCATTAATTGCAATTCACCATGAAATGCTATATATCATGAAGGTGGCACCTATAATTTTAAGTGAAACCTCTTTCTAACAAAAATATTTAAACTTTTAGATTTTAAGTGAAACCCTTTTCTAACATAAATCTTTTAACTTTTAGATTAAGTATTTCCACAATGAAAGTAGATATTTTCTATGTCCAGATATACAAACTTGAAATTAAATCATAACTCTTATAATCTTTCTCACTAAATATTTTTTCCAAAAAATCAAATATATTATTTATCCTAAATCTTATTACTTTCCTACCGTTTACCTAAATATAGCATCTTCAATTTAATCACAACCAATCAACACAAAATAGGAAACAATCAACCATAGTGCTCAACTCTAGTAGAGGTTTCAAGATTACATTGCAACAACCATTCTTGTCTTACCCAACATATCTACATCTACAATTACATACTAAAAAATCCTATCTCCAAATACAAAACCTTCATATCCTTTTGTTCTTAACAAACTCAACAAATAAGCAAATTAAAAATGGTATCAATTTTACTCCCCAAATATTAAATCTGAGTTACAAATTCACTCTTCACATTCTCATTTACATATCTTATCGTAATTGAATTTCTTTCATTTAAACTTGGAATTAATCCTCATTAATTGCAATCCATCATCAAATGCTATATACCATGAAGACGACACTTATAATTTAAAGTGAAACCCTTTTCATACAAAAAACTTTAATCTTCTAGATCAACTATTCCACAATGAAACTAGATATTTTCTATGTCGATATATACAGACTTGAATATAGATCACAACTCTTATAATCTTCTTTGCTAACTGTTTTTTTAAAGCAATCAAATATATTTAAAGAAAACTGGCCAGTTTATTTGATTCCTAAATGACATTATTATCTTATAAATTGTCACAATAGTTTAATTACAAAAAGAAACATGATAAATCTAACACTTCAATTTATCTAAAAATTGAAGCATATTCAATAATCTCTTGAAACTATGTGTCAGACTCTTCACATATCAATACCAATGTTCACACCAATATTTTATTTCTCAAATTTTTAATAACTAGCATACCATCTAAATTCTAATTAGAAGTTAGTGTATATCATAATAATTGTCAATGTACCCTAACAATGTGTTTAATGCTCTCCTCATGGCCCTCACTCCTTCCATCTTTACCTTTTGTCCCCCATATTGAAACAAAGCAAAAAAAAAAAAAAAAAAATGAACTGACGCTTTGCACCTTGCTTGCAACTTTAAAAGAAGCTTAAATATTGTGTCAGAACATAATTAAAGAGTCAACATTCCCTTTGACAGGCATGGGATGGATATATGTATGCATATCACATTGCGTAACCCTAGAAATTTGGTGTCTAGTAGTAATAATGTAATTAAATACACATGTAAGAGATTATTAGGGGAAAATTAAGGGTGGACATACGGCCTTTATTAAAGAAACATGAATTTTTTAATTTTGATCCATTCCATGTCACTTTCGTAGTTTCAGAAATTAGGTGTCCAGTAAATAATTCAAGGAAAGTTTGTTGATGGAGGGATGGTTGTTTCAATGCAAAATTAAATGCACGGGTGAGATGATCAATGGAGCTACAGATGACCGTTTCATCGGTCAACGCAAATTTAATGCACATGTAAGAGATGATCATAAATGTCTGACACTAGGTAGTATACGTGTTTCAAATTTTTAATGTCTGTCTAAAGGCTCTTTAGGTGCAGCTATTCAATGTACTCTGTCCTTTTTACTTCAATAAATTTCTTTTAATACTTCTCGCCACAAGGTTAGGAAAAAGAAATATGGAGCCACAAGGTTAATATCCGCATTTGTTACAACATTTCAGAAGCACAGCTGGTTAAACGACATCTTGGTTTTACAGAGTTTTGTTGTATCATCAATGGAAGCAAAGCTGGTGCAGGATTGTAATGGCGGCGAGGCGGTGAGTCCCTTTGCCCAGATTTTGACTACTCCGTTTCTGTCCGTGTGCGTCCAGGCCTTTTTCGAGATGGAGCAACCCATAGATGTCGTTTCCGCCAAGAAAGCCATTTACGACACTCTCCTGCCATCCAACCCCCGCTTTTGCAGCATAATGGTATGCACTTTCTCTACATAACATTTTGTTTTTCTCAACTGATCAGATGACTTTTAAGATTTTTCTATTAAACATTGATGAACAATTACTAGAACAAAAAAAAATGGAAGATTTTAATGAAGTTGACTGGTACCACCGCAATCTATAGAAAATTAGAGAGTTAGAATAATTATTTATAATTATGTTGGATTCATGTAAACCGTTAATTAATTATGAAATACTTTTATTAGATTTTTAGAGTCAGCAACATCGTTGTTGTGATATTGTTATCAAGATTCAATTTATGAGAGATGCGTTCTTATGAAAAATTATCTATTACATATCAATTGATAAACTTAAGCGGCTTTGAATGGTTCACAAGGCACAATATTTGCTGAAAGTTTTGCAAATGGAGTTGCAAGCAAAGGGGCTGTAACCTTGGAGGAAACTCCGTGGTTAAGCACGCTTGAGCTAGAGTAGTACTGGGATGGGTGACCTCTCGGGAAGTTTCGGCTCTCTGTAAACATCACCTAGATGCAATGTTTGCTCAGTAGTTCATGTGAACCACTACACATGAAATATGGGTCAATGAGTTTGACTCAAAAAACTACACAGTTGAATCTTAATAATAATATCACAATTTGACTTGTGGAAAAATATCTCCTGTTTATCAACATAGCTGTTGTTTGATGGCAGAATGAGGACAGGCATGGAGCGCTCCGTTGGGTGAGAACAGAAGTGAACGTGGACGACCACGTGATTGTTCCAGAGTTTCCTCCAGGCCAAACCGAATATGATGAGTTTGTGAATGATTATATATGTAACGTACACCTTACTCCTCTTCCTAAGAATCGGCCCCTGTGGCAGTTCCATTTTCTCAACTACAATACAAGCAAGGCGAGAGCCACATTGATTATAAACATGCACCATTCTCTAGGCGATGGTACTTCTCTCATGTCTTTGTGCTTTTGCTGTGCCACCAGAGCAGATGATCCAAATCTTCCCCTCACCTTTCCTTCTTCCAAATCTCCACCTACCAAACCTAGCCCACCACCTTATTCATGGCTATCGACCAAGTTTATGTATTACATTTTTCAGAGGCTATTTGTGCTTGGGCTTGTTTTATGGTACACTGTTTCTGATTTCATTACCAGCATACTGAGAATGACGTGGGTGAACGACAGTCAGCTACCCATTCGAGGGCCTCCTGGGGTTGAAATGCTGCCTAAAGTTATGAGCCATGTCACTTTCCCAATGGAAGATGTCAAAAAGATTAAGAATTCCATCGGCGGGGTAAACATTTCTCTTCTTATTCTAATTTTATATTTATTCTTCCTAACACTTTCATCACGCCGAACTTATTTCGGTGGCATGGTTTTTGCAGACGGTAAATGATGTGATAATGGGCGTGATATTCTACGGCTTTCAACGATACCTGCAAGTTACTCATTTTCATGGTCAGAGTCACGACTATGGATATAATCAAATATTATGTATCGTGATTTGTGACAGATACCAATAATAATAACGTGGTGTTTGCAGGAAGAAACAGTAAAGAAATGAGAAGGTCAAGAGTAACAGGGCTTGTTGCCATAAATACAAGAGTATTATCAGGATTGAAGGTCGTATGCAATCTATCTTGTATAGTATGTTCTAGGCATTTAGGACATATTTCGTCTCACAAACCTTTTATAATAGAGAAGATGTTATTTTTATGCAGGATATAAAAGAGATGATGAAACCTGAAAGTGGAGCACCGTGGGGAAACCACTATGGGGTGTTACAAATACCGATGCTCACAGGTAATGGGGAGAGTCCATTAGATTTCGTGCGAGAAGCCAAAAAAGTGATAGATCGGAAGAAGATGTCACGTGAAGTGTTCATTACCGGTCGACTACTGAGTTACATGGGGCGTGAGGTATGCGAATATCAATTCCCTTTAAACCATGGAGAATTACTCCAGTCGTGAATTGCCGGTTGAATGAATTAAGTTCTCCCACCTTTCATAAATTGCTGTTAATCTGTTTTGCACGTTAGGCGGTCACTTCTAACCAAACTGTTTTTAGACTGTTTAACGTGTTAAGATAGGTGATTTGCATTCCCATTCCCATTTCTAACAAATCTTCATATCAATGGATCTGATTAAATAGACCGTTTCTTTATAAAATAAATGAATAGTGTTAATTAAATCTATATTAGTAGGCCTAAGGACCCCGAGAAAGCTAGGATGAGGATCAATCAGTGAGGGCACCACTTGTGTATTCAACATATTGATCGATTAGAAGAATGGAGGGATGTCGAGAAGTGAAGTCATAGGTGGGGGTGTTGGTTCCCAAAACTGTATGTTTAAAATCCTATGAGCTTGCCTATTCAATGTTGGGATTATTCAACTGTCTTGGCCAATGAACGAGAGTGATTGATTATGATCCTCCTCCCTTGCACTTTAGGCTCTGTAGAACCAAGGTGGGTAAACCTATACCTTAGCCAAACTTCCTGGCTTAAGGCTTTTTATAGCAAATAACAACGTGTGAAACTGAATGTTCTCTTCAAAATGGTAAATTATTTCCTTTAAGTAGATCCAATGAACTTTACAACTATAGAATAACTGAATGCTTTGAGAATGCTTCAAAATGAAAACTTGTAAGAATGCTTTGATAAACTTGCTATTTGAAATGGTGCTTGAAATGAAATGAAAGATGAGTAGAAACAAAACTTTAAAATTAGAACCAAATGCCTATTTTCCAATAATAGATAGGATAAGTGTCTGTTCCAACTTGGGCAATAGAGTCAATCCAAATCAAGTCCTATGTACAACCTTGTAAGACAGTATATGTTCCAATACCATCAACTATTCAAATGTTATAGATGCATAGAAATTAATCCTATTTATTTCCTTGCTAGTTCAAATGAATTTAACTCCCCTGGTTAGGAGACCAATTAAATAGAAGTTGGAAACACAATCTTTTCACAGACTCCTTCATAATCAAACAGGGATATGAGACAAATAAAATCTCTACACAAGCATTGCAAGAATAACAATTGAACTCCCTTCAATAATTACAAGGGACAAACTTGAAATAAATTTAACTTTCTTACCACAAGTGAGACACGAACAACGATCCTTTATTGATTTTGAAAAAATAGTACATCAGAGTTCATGTTTGCAGTTGTTGAGTCTAACGCTAAAAATTAAACTATCAATTTATATTATACAATGTGATGATTTTTTTATGATTACATTATACATCACATATATGTGGTTGAATAGTTTTCATACCCCTTTAGGGTGAAAAGACATCATTCTTCATTGAAATTTAGAATACTATTTTGAGATAAAACTAATCAACTAATTAGTTGATAACTATCTATCTTTTGGATTTGGGCTTGGTCGGCAATCCAAAATAGATTGTACGAACATAAGATATTGATTGGAGATAGGAAATTTGATTTTTTGAACTGGGTCTTATTAAGATTGTTAAATTTTGATCATTTTCATCCTCTGGCAATATCATTTGTGTAGCATGTCGAAGTTACGACATTTCTTAAGCATATTTTCTCGAGGATTTTCTTCTGCTAGAGTTCTTTCTGATTTGCAAACCCTAGAGAAATTGTATCAATCTATCTTGTATTATTTGAATTCAATTATAATCTATCTCCATGATTCTCTTTGATCGACTTTGCTAGATCGCAAGTGTCCTTTATTATGTGCCTTTGTGCAAATGCAAAATTTTACCATTTCGCAATAGCTGACTTCATGACCTGTGAAACAACGAAAAATTCCCAAGATCATTTGCTATGATGGAAATATAATCTGAATTCTTCACATGTGTCTTTTACCTTTGAACTAACAACATAATCAAGTTATTTTTGAACTTCAAAATGGAAAATTTTAAGTGACCCGCCAGGGGGTTCCAAGGATAGAGAGATGAATACCTAGACCCATTTAGGTTTAGGGACACTAGCAGCTCTCAGAATAATGGGAAGAAAGACTAAGGATGAAGTTTCATGGGATGTAGACACGTCAAGAGCGGGAGTAGATGCAGATGCAGGCAATCTGGACAAAGGGACCAATGGCTCACTCACGGCCTTTGTGGTGGTCTCATGCTCCAAATCCCTTGACTATTGATGACGTTTACACTCACACACAAGTTGGTTTTAGTGTAGGTGTAGACCAAGAAGATAAGCCTCAAAGGCTAGGCATGATTGTGCTTCATGGTGGAGGCTATAAATGGGTCATGAGCGGCAAAGAAGGTCTTGTCAATGACGTAGGATATGTTATTGATACATTAGTTGTGAAGTCATCCATTGATGCCCTTCCTCACTCTGCTTTGGGAGTAGTCGAACCTTAAGAGGCTAGAAAACAAGTACAAAGGTATAGGAAGATGTAGTTGAACCCTAAGATGCCAACGCGATGTGTGTGCATCCTCTATGGAAAAGGTATAAGAAGATGTACTATAAATGTACAAGTTTACAAAATAACTAAACAAAACATAAACTACTCTATATGAAAATAAAAAAAAGTAAAGTATAAGATGAAAAAAACTATTCTAAGTATTATAAGATCGAGAAAAGAAATCGTACAACTCTTTTAAGAACCTCTTGAGATGTCGCATTGATCCACTCGTCAAACCTACACACAATGCCAAAAAAAATGTTGCGGCTATATATTTCATAAGCCTACCAAAGTTAGCTCCATGTTTTGATGCTTCCACCTCTATGGACATCCAAGATAGAGATATGATAATTGATAATTCAATAAAATGATAGAATGATAATAGATGAAAGATTAAGAACACTTAATATATTTTAAATCAAATGAAAAGCAAATATGAGATGTGTGACAACCCCCTTTCAAAGTGGAGAAGCCTGAGCTCACTAGAATGGATGTGAGAAAAAGCTAGCACATGAAGGAGATGGTGGAACAACTAAGTGGGCTAGACATAGAGTTGTAAAAGGACCAAGAAGATGCAAATATAATGAAAACCTCAAAGTACTCTAGAGGCTATAAAATGATCTAGAGGACTCAAAGTGAGTCCAAAGGGAAGGTTTAACTAGTTAAGGAAGAATCTCAATATTATATGCATACTATAGGAGGTGTTACACTGCTAAGGAAAGTAAGTGTAATGCTCAAAAAACCACCTTCAATCTGCAGATTCGTTGGAAGAGGGCGCATCATGTAGACATCTTCGCAACATACATTTGTCCTAAAAGAACTCGATGATTTGTAATAGCACCTAGGAATTGGTATAGTTGAATTGATTCATATTTTTGAGTGATGGATTGAGTAAAGGTAGTAGTGAGCTCACATTAAATATAAAAATCAATTAGAAAAATCAAGTTTTGATAGTTTGCTTGTATGTTGATGATTTAATTTTCATGGGTGATTTATCTATAGACATGATCAAGACAGTAATGATTAAAATTTTGAAATGACTAATTTGGGCTTGATGAGATACTTTTTAGACAATTCATTCTAACTAAACTCTTGTTAGATTGTTTTACATGTTAAGACTTTTAGTTTTCAACCCCATATCTACTAAAATACTATCAAATTTTTTTTACATATTTTTGTCTATTCTATGGTGGACTTTCCAATTATTTTACATCTATAACACTATTTCTATTTCAAGTTTGATCCTTGAATGAAATCGTCTATATATACAAAGATTATGTAACTTGTTTCAATAAATAAAAATATGTATCAATTTGTTTTAGCATTTGTACTATATTTATCTTTCTTTTTATTTCTCTTTATCTAGTTACAATTATGTATTGCAGGCATCTGCTAAAAGATTTTATAAGACTATGACAAATGCAACATTAACAATCACAAATCTGATTGGGCCAATGGAAAAGATAGCCATGAATCAAATTCCTATGAAGAAAATGTTTTTCTCAGCATCTGGTGTGCCTCAAGTAAGCTATTTACCAGCTAGAAGAAAATATTATTTTCCAAGGATATTTATATCAAATAATCTTCCACTTTTTTTCCTTCATTCTTCCTCAAATATAATTGCATGAGAGTAAGAATATGTATCTATCATAATATTTTGATGTACAGTGGTAGATTTCAAGAGTAATATTATGATGTGCTGGTTTTCCTACAGACACTTCTTTTGACGGTGATGAGCTACATGGGAAAATTAAGTTTGGATGTGATTGGTGTCAAAGGTTATGTAGATTGTGATAGATTGGCTAAGTGTTTCAGCGAGTGCTTTGAGGAGATCAAGGAGGCCTCTAATGCATTATAGGCTATCTATGGCCTTATCTAGGCATTAAAAATCTTTTATTATTCTATTTTACTCTATCTAATTCAAATTTATATTAAGAAATAACTAGAACTTTGTAGTTTTTCAATCTAATTTTTATTAGGTAATGTTACTGAATAAAAGGTACTAGAGATTTTTAAAATGTGTTTCCAATATAGCGTAAGTGTATCATTTTCAAATTTAATATTAATGTCATGTCCTAATCTTGAACATTATTTAATGATATTCTATTATTATTGTTTATTTTTTTTCATTAGTAGAAACTAATTAAATGAATCATATTAGTCAATAAAATAGTTGATAAATGGACGCATATGTGTTTCAAAATCTAAGTGATAAACACTAATTTTTTTTTATGAATAGGCCTTTCCATTAAATTTTATAATAAAAATGCTCTATTCACAAAAAAAAAAGTTAGGGATATGAAATCACCCCACGAGTTTCAAATGGGCCTAGCCCGGCCAACAAACTTTAGGGTCCAACCATCTTCAGCTTTCTTCTTCCTCTATCTCTTTCTTGGTTGGGGAAATGAATCACGAGAGTTTCATGTTTAAAATTTATGGGAAATACTTAATTTCTAATCCATGCTCACTTCTACTTAGAGACGTGGCAGTCCTTAAACCTAAACCTATATCTTCTACAAATCCATGAAAAGAACTAAGAGAATGTAGTCACTAGAGAAGTACATTTCCGCATGGACCTCATCACACTACCAAAGCTACAAATAGAATGAAAGAGAAACTAATACATATTATCACAAGAACTCACCAAAACTGTGAATATGGGAGAGATTTGAATAAGACATAAGAGCGAGTGGGTTGTTTTTGATAGATAAAGCAGCAAGAGGGTGTTGGCCCGTGGAACAAAGGACTAGTAGCACATTAACAGCATATTATTGGAACTAGTCAAAGCAGGTAGAACATTTTAACAGCATAATCACCAAATCTAACTCTGCCCCTATCCAAAACATAAACCACAGTACTAATCAACAGGATTAAATCAGAGTACTTAAGACGAACAGTAGCATGAAAAGTATCAGTTATAAGCCACGCAGGGATACACAAAAATATATAAAAACTAACATTATCCCGAACCGCAAAACAGAGGATCCGAGGGCCAAGCCCAGCCAAAATTAACCAACACATGGACACGAGAGATTAGTTCTTCCCACCCAGTTGTTTATACAGCAGGGTCCTAGCCCACTCCTCTTGTAGAAACAGGAACAGATCTTTGTTGTCCTTGTCCGCTTCCAGCCTGCTGCCCGCCAGCTTTTCCTGCACATAACAGAGGGTCATAGTCGAAGCATGCATGACCTTCAGGGCAAATTTGTTGGTCCTCATGCAATGGTTCATCAAATCCTGCATATTCTTCTTAATCTCTGCAATATCCTTGTCCAAATTCGAGAACCTCCTTTTGAGGGTGCCTTTAAATTTGTTTTTGTCCTCCATGGCCGCGATATGGGGCTTATCCTGAGGATCCTGAGGAGGACTCAAGGGCGGGGTAGGGTTATTGGGGGTTTCCATGGTTTGCTGGAGGTTGGGCAGAGGAGTGTTACCAGTCCTAGGGGGACTCATATAGCCATCCAAGGAACCTTTCTTGGACTCAATGGAGTGGGAGTCATTTTCAGACAGGGAAAGCTCTTTAGAGGCCGTTTCCATCAACCTAGTTTTACACTGTTCCTTGGCAATTCTATTTGACCTTCGGCGACCCGAGCCACTTAAGTCCACCTCTAGATTAACCTGGCTCTCCATCATTTTTCATCTTTTGAGCCTATAATCAGTCTCAAGAGTGTTGTCAACCTCTTTCTACTCCACAGACTCAGAGACATAAGACTCCTCCTGACCCTCCTTCCTACTGAGAGGGTTTTTAACACTTTTTTTGTGGGTTGTACCCTTTTTATCAGCCAGCTCAGGCTCCTGGGTGATACGGATGGACTGGGAGGAGGAATGGGTGGGATTTTCAGTTTTGGCCAGGGGCTCCTCCTGGGGCATCATCTGGATAATCATATTTATTAAAAATATGATTAACTATAGAGCGAGTGGGTTGTTAAAAATATTAACTATATTTATAAAAGATACATCTATCATCGATGTGCATGTCTAAGAATCTTTAATCCACCTCTTTGGATACATAGAAATATCAGTTTGATAAGAGCTTATGATAGATCCCAACCCAAAATTAGGTTTTCCAAGGAAAACATATGCTTTAGATAAATTGCAGATAAAATTATAAACTAGCACTTGCACCTTTGGAGGGTGCAAGGGTTATGCTGATAGTGTTAAATCTATATGTTAAACGGTGTCCATGTATTGCTGATGTAGAAATTTTGGTCATGAAATTGTAAATTGCATTTTAGAAGACTTAAAGAACAAACAACGGAAGCTATGGATAAAGGACATAGGAAAACCCAAGCATGTTGATTAGGTCTATTAATGAGCCACAAAGAATAGGGATGTTTCTAAGAAATATTCTATCTTGCTGGAAATAGGGCTTTATCCGCTTGCTGGAAGGATTTGTTGAGGGTAGGAATGATGTCTACCAAAAAACACTGTTTTATATGGTATTTGCATTATGTACTGACATTTTTGCTTCTAGCCTTTTGTCAAATATATTCTCTTCTCAAATATTCATAGAATTTTTTCTAATAATGATACATGAAACCTAGCCAATCTACATCCCTATCTACCTCCCTATCCCTACCTATATCTCTTTCTTACTCACACAGACATTTCTCTCTCTCTCTCTCTCTCTCTCTTTCATAGCCCCATTTTACAAACTGGCCCAATTTTATGTGCAATTATAGCCACTTTATCTAATATCATCAATTTGTTTCTTTCTAGCATTTGTCAAAATTGTGTGCCTATATTGGTGCTATAATACTCACTAACATTTTTAAGGCCTTTTGATTTACATTTAAAGGCCTCATTTGTATACATAACTGCACGAAGATGAGAACATCTAAAGGAAATTGTCGGACCTCCAGTTCTTATTGCTCTTATGTTGATAAAGTTGCAGTGGATAGTCAAACCACAAAAACCTTTCCTTTTTGAAAACAAACAATTTAGATTTATAAAACTCAATCCTTATCATCATAAGCGTAAGATCTAAAACTCAATCCTTATCATCATAAGCGTATCAATCAATCTCATTGATTGACTACTTCAATCCTTCACAAGCCAACGATATATATATATATATAATATCTCATTAAAAAATCATTCACAGGTTTAGGTGCCAGATACATTTCTGTAGAGAGAAATAATAGCCAAAAGAAAATGGACCCGTTCCTCAACAATCATCTCACATTTAACTGTTTAACTGTTTGAATATTTCATTCTAGCTCTTGCTCTTTTTATTCTCCAACGCAGCTGTCATTTATTAGTTACCGGTGGAGACACCCTCTCTTTGGGGGCTTCTTTGCGGAAAAAGAAGACCATCATTTCAAAGAATGGTACTTTTGAATTGGGATTTTTTAATACCAATGGAACTGACAACTGTTATGCCCAAATCTCTGAGAAGACCATTATTTGGGTGGCTAAAAGAGAAACTCCCATCACAAACATGCCCGATGTTTTCCCGCTCTCTGCTTCTGGTTATCTCATTCTTTCTGATTCGCAAGGCAATGCCATTTGGTCGAGCAATGATAATCAGCAAGCGAAGGCATCCATGGCTTCCACACTGGATACTAGCAATTTTGTTCTTTTAGGAGCCCAAAACAATTCTCAGACCAGGTGTGGGAGAGCTTTGAAAATACCATAGATCATTTTATGCCTATCATGAAGCTTTAATGGAAGGGCATGAAACTATACTCTTGGAAGAGTGCGGTGGACCCAGCGCCTGGGCCTTTCTCTGTCCAATTGAATCCATCTCCACGAAAGACAGGCCTTATGCTGCAGTATAAAAATACTGTTTCATATTACGGCGCGGGAGACTGGACTGGTAGATATTTTGCCACCATGCCACAGGCAATATCTGATACCTCATTTCAGCATAAATTTGTAGAGCTTTCTCCGACAAAAAATGTACTATGCATATGATCTTACGCCCAAAGTTCATTCCACGACGATGGGGAGGGGAATTATTAGCTAGAACAGTCATCTAACATTCTACTTCTCGGTTTATAATTCACCCAGTTCAAATTGTTACGTGTATGGTGTATGCAGGGCTTATGGAGTTTGTTTCAACAAAGCCAACATTCAGTTATGCAGCTGTGTGTTAGGCTTCTACCCAAGAAACGCTACTACTTGGAGTTCTTAGGAGTGGTGGTCAAGCGTTTGTGTTTGGCGTACTCCATTAAACTGCTGCACAGATGGTTTACTCACTAATATTTCCTTGTCAGAGGCCGCTCACCACGTTAACCCTAACGTGTCAGTAATTCTTCATTTAGTTTGCCAAAATTCAACCACGTTAACCCTAACGTGGGAGAACAACACTGCCCGGAGATATCTTCATACGCATGGAGTCTTACATGGCACCTTTTGTTCAGATATAGAGATTCAACAGCGTTTACTAGTATCCTCCTTGAATGTTTTACAACGAAAAGTGGATGTCATCTTACTTGGAAAAATACCTTAAAGAAATGACATCTTACTACCTGCAATGATCTATGGCTGCTCTGACTTGGGCCAACAACATTATATTAACAGGAGTAATTCCATCCCACATCAACAACCACAGGATTCTCGGGCAATGTTTTTTCACTGTGTAAGACAATGTGGGATTATCTGTAAACATGAGCTAATTGAGTACAAGGAAGAATCTTGATAGTGATATGTCTGTAAACATGAGTTGAGCCAAACTTCTTTGAGGAATACAAAATAGCACTTTACACGAAGGATGAAAGAAAGTTCTGTGAAGCAACGAACTAAATAGTTTATTGGAGACGACTCGTGAAACGCAGTAGAAATTTCTAGATAGAGAACCTTTTTATATTCACGATAGACTACCATTTACAGAAGGCAATCTTTAATAATTATTAGCGTAATAGTCATATCAAGATCTGTCATTGTTGTCCGTATTCTTAACTGATACTCTCAAAGGACAAGATGCCTTGTGCATTTTGGGTTCACTTGAACAAATGAAGTCAGCTACAATTAACATTGCTCTAACCCTACAACCAGTCGAATTGAACTTCTAGTATTATTTTTTTAAAATTTGTATTTCCCACCACATATTCACCCTACCCAAAACGGTGGATGGGAGAAGATAATAGGTGAAGTGTTGAATCTTTGAATGGAAAATATTCAAGAAGATATTGCAAATTATTAAGGATAATATTTGACATGCCATTGTTTTGAAAAAATAAATTATAATAGTTTTAAAGTTATGAGATTATTAAATTGCAACAAAGGAGATGGAGGAAGAGCAAAGGCATGCAAATCTATTGAAGAAAGGTGATCTACATGATTATAAAAGAATTTCTATTTAGGTGAATTTAAATCAATCATTCTTAGTGAGAAAGAGTGGTAAAAGAGTGGTAAAAGAGTGAAGGAAGGAAATTCTAAGTTAATATGTATAAAAGGTATTTTGTTAGAAGGGGTGGAGAAAATAAAATGGAAAATGAAGAATGAAAAGAGAAAAATAGATCACAAAAAAGAAATATTAAAATTGAGAGAAGAAACTGTTTTTTTTCAATCGATTACTTGAAGCACATATATAGGAAAATCAAAGTCTAAAGTCTAAACCTACGTTGTGCAATGTCTCTTTTGATATAAGTGATTTGTATTTTTCATTTGATGAACCACTTGATATGGGTGAAGAGTGTGAAGCTAAAGGTGATGATATATTCGAATCTACAAATTTTTTAATTTGTGATGTTAATAACAAAGGTTGGATTGAAAAGAATGTCTAATTGCAAATCATGAAGAAAATATGTTATAATGGAAAGGGTGTGGGAAAGCATCAGAAAGAAATAAAAGAACCCATTTAGCCATTTATGAGGCATAAGAACAAAGGCCTTGGATATGCTAAGAAAGATAGAATAGATGTTATCATTATTATAGCTTCATGCTAAATAGTTCAAATAATGTAGTGTTTTCACTATCATACGGAAGAACATAAAGCAAGAAATGTTGGGATCTTCACCCTAGCTCAAGTTGTGGATTGAAGAAAATTTTTAAAAAGTTGTATTGAAATAGAGAGAGGAATGTCTTGTACATTCCTAAAAAGTTAGCACCCACTATTGGTTGCTCTATTAGGACGTATAGACCCTACTTTGGTGATTTCAACATCTTTTTGCCTGTTATGCTTGATCCTAACAACCATCAAATGAAATTATGGCCTTCTCTCATCATCTTGATACCCTAGCTCTAATCTGGGCTCATTTCCTAGGGTGCATAATATTTTTTTTGTTATGCACCCTTGAAATTTGCCCCAAATTGGGCATGGAGTCTATATTGGGATTTTGGAGGGAAATCTTTCTTGGTAGCCGGACTGGTTTAATTTTGAAGCCCTAAATGATGGACTAAAGTATATAAACCCTATATCTCTCCTGATTTCACAATAAAGAAGATAATTAAGAATAATATAGAAGAATCATATGCAAGAAATTATTGAGATCCAAGAGCATTCAAGCAATCAAGGTGAATTCAAGATCTCAAGCCCAGACATTCTTCTTCAATCACATAAAGGAAATCTTCTTTAATTTCGAGCAAGATTTTCTATCTCATGGTGATCAATTAGTGGAGCTCTCAAAAAGAAATAAGATCCCTCTTCCCATCATTCATCTTTCTCTCCATCCTTACAAGCGTTACCAAGTATATAAACAATCGAGATCTTGGAGTGGCATTCATAGATCCATACATATATGAAGGCATCCTTGATTCTAAATCTCATTCACAAGGTCAAAAACTACATTCAACCAATAAACACAAGAATTATCCATGGATTTAAGCGATACTAACATCTTTCCATGAGGGTGAGCATATTAACGTGGTAATTTTCCTTTGTGTTTACAATACATGGTTTATATTTCATGCACCTTCTTTCTATTTTCAAGGTTGATTCCTAAATAGGAGTTTGACAAAGGAAAACCCCTTTAGACAACCTTTTCCCCATTGTGTGTGTGTAGGAATAGGCTACAAAACCATGATTGCAGATCTAGAAAGTACAGTCCCCAGCAGAGATTTTGATAAAATTGAGCCCAAAACCAAAGGGTGCACAATGAATTAGCCACTATGTTCCTGGGTGTATAATGAATTAGCCATTATGAACCCTCATGTTTTGCTCATAATTCACAAGAGAGAGAGAGAGAGAGAGTATGTTACAGAGCTCAAATATGGAGTCATTGTCAATTTCGGGACTCTGATAATTAGAAAAATAGTAGTCAAACAACAAGTTCTCTATTATCTCCTAAGTACATTTTCATTTCATTGCATTTAAATTTCCTAGATTATAATCATTTACACTTTTCAAATCAACCCTGCCTTTAAGGAAGGATACATTGATTCTATTAGCACTTGAATCCAGATTTGAGCCTATTGGGGCATTGTCCCTCCAAATGAACAAATACATTTGAAAAGGTGGTGTGATCTTGTATGTATTTGATTGCTTCCCTTTTCATATTGTTCAGTAATCTATGAAATATTTTATGTAGATTAATTATGGAGGGATTGATGGATCTTTAAATTGTTAAAAGGTTATGTAAGAATGTTTAATAAATATTCTTATGTCAAACAAATATAATACATGAGAAAATAAGTATGAATAATTGTAAAATATTATTGTTGAACCTAAGAAGTTATAGTGTTGGTTTCAAATATAATAGCGTTTGTCACAAAGATCATAGTGTTGGTTGCAGAGATTGTTGGGGCAAAGTTAAGAGGGTTGACTTTGAATTTTGAGGCTAGTAATTTTGACTTGTAGCATAATTTTGTACCTATGTCAATTCAGGGCGTAGAACTTATGAAAGACATTGGGGCTATATGGCTAAGGACTAAAAGTAACTTTCTTAGTAAGAATAAAATGCATCTAAGTACCCAAGAATTATCTAAATAGAAATCTAGTGCAATCTTCCTACTTATTTTTTAAACAAAGTGTGATAGGAACTATGACAAGAACTATCATAGTTTGGAAAAATGATAGTGGTAATTTCTTGTATAAATAAAAAATGCAATTCACAATTCAAACTTCAATAAATAAACTAACACTTCTATAATATCAATAATAGATATAAAAATATTGCTCGATTGTAAACAATGCTTAACCAAATTATAAATGACAATATCATAACAATAATCACATTGAATTTAAACACTATGCAAAAAAACTTAATCACCCAATACCAAAATAAATCACCTAGGAAATCATCGGGCAACCCAAGAAGTAGAACCCACCTCCTTGGTTCACCTAGTGATGAATTAATAATGTTTTCTTACATGAGCTAATAATGCACAATACTTATTCAAAAACTTTTTCAAAAAAAGTAGAGAGAGAGAGAGAGTGTGTGTAATTTGATACAACTTGAATAATATTTTACATTATCTATGATATTAAAAATAATTTACAAATTACATAAACACAAATGTTTTACCTGTTTAATAAGTTTGTTTTCATTTAAACAATTTTATGTAAATTTACTTGTAATTTTTAATAAACTTAAAATTTAAACACTCTCTCTCTCTCTCTCTCTCTCTCTCTCTCTCTCTCTCTCTCTCTCTC
>MU225549.1:678616-689144 GCA_018584345.1 Thuja plicata
GTTTGCCACTCTTTATAGAGAATTAAGGGATTCAGTGATTGGATCATCATACCCTTGACACTTGCATCAGAGTAGGTGGTATGGGAAGTGATGAAAATATTTGGGGTGCTTATGAACCTAGGGTTTATATAGGTTCTTGTATATGGTGAAGATATAGACTAGTATATGGGGACTGTCCTAGTATGACAATGAAATGCGAGAGAGTAAAGTTTACTGAACTAGCAAGTGATTGTGCTTTGAGCGATAGGATAAGGACCTTGTGATAAGTTGAGGGGTTCTTGGAGTGTCTTAGAAGTTATATGTTGGGAGTCTTCAAAAGGCCATGGAGGTGTATTGAAGGATTAAGGATAATCATAATCAGTGAACAATCAGAGATTGTATTCATGATTTTGAACAACAAAATAAGAGTAAAAGAACGATGATTGGATGTTCCGAAATGATGTTCAAGGTTGATTCAAAATCCAATAAGTGATTGGTCTGGGTATTAGTCTATGTATGAGTTCAACATTAGTTGAATTGAGTCCAAGGATGGAGGGCGGGAGTTCAAATCAATTTGAGTCATGATGGCTAGACAAGGAAGTGAATTCCTTGAGTTGAATTACATTAGAAAAAATTCTTTGACCATAAAGAAATAGCAAACAAACATACACTAATTTACCACCATACAAATTATTAAGATATGATATTTTCAAAACAACGTACTATTCTATTTTAGGAATATTTATAAAACATTACCTTAGGTGTTTGAGATACCCATCTATGTGTACTATAACAAGCACTCCTTGGTGTGCTTGTACCACCAACTGCACCCTACAATGCATATTATTCATGTATCAATTTAGATTCTTCTATACATAAAATTTTATTTACTTTTAACAGATTTAGGCAATTAATTAAAATAACATGTCAAAACACAAATCTAAACAAACCTGTGTTGGCTCTGTACAATACAACATTGACAACAGATCATCTATGAGGGCCACATCCTCAGTAGTGGATGCCTGACATCTTGTGCTGCAATGTACACATGAATGGGATTTCAAACCATCCACACTCACCTGGCTATCTACCCTATCACATATACCATTACAACTGATGCAGATATGCTCAATGGGCTGGGAAGACCCTGCAAATGTATCTAATGATAATGGAGCTCACACAGGATGACATGATCCTAATGGTGCATCTGATGGCGATGGAGCTGGCACAGGATGGGATGGTCCTAATGGTACATCTGATGAAGATGGAGGTGGCACAGGCATTGATCCATCCTCTCCAACTAACTGAGTGCCATGCTTGATAATGAAATCAGTCAATGATGCAGCTGCATGAAGAGTCTGTATATCCATAGACTCCTTCACTACTACTGGGACCACAACATGAATGAGGGGTTTTCTCATAGTACGCCTCCTCTCTTATGGTCGGGTAATCCTATGTGCCCCAGGTCTATCCTGCGTAGAGCCTCTCCCTCTACCCTGGAACTCACGAAAGTCAAAGTAATTCAGCTTCTCGCCAATGATAAACTCACAGTATAGCTTCCTCAAAAAATATAAAGGAACCTCATTATTATTACAAGGTGGTTGGTTAAATACCATGTACCACCTATCCCAAAAATATGATTTCATCCCCCTATGAACACACCAATGTATAGAAAACCATTTTGTATTAACTTCTAGGGAATTGCTAGTATTAGGATCAGTAAAAAGGGCACATATGTCACATTTTTCTATGCCTTTTGTTTTCACATCCTCATATGATAAACCATCAGCATAATATGTACGACACCTATCCCTCCATGAACCCCATTTTGTCACCTCTTGAGACACCTCATTTGCACTATTGGACATTTTTTCTAATGTAGTGGCGAGGGTAGAGTGATATTGAAGATCAGAAGCCTTCAACCTATTGACTAATATATTAATTTGTGCACTATTTTGGTTAAGGCATTACACGAGGTCCTCTTGTGTTGCATTTACATGATCTAATGGCACATGTGGAGGGTATACAAGTGGCGATGGTTGTGGACAAGGAGAATTTTAAGGATGGTTTATGGGTGGCGATGGTGGTGGACGAGGAGAATTTTGAGGAGGGTTTACGGGTGGCGATGGTGGTGGACGAGGAGAATTTGGAGGAGGGTTTACAAGGGGTGGTCTTTCATTTCTTTTTCCTCTTCTGGGGTTGTTTGATGAATCTGTTATGAAATTAATTTAAAAGAAAACAAAAAAATCAATATCATAACCTAATTTGATAAAAAATGCAAAAAAACAACAACAAAAACAATAATACATGCCTATCTTATGGGGCGCCATTGCTTGGAAATGTGCAAATTGTTAAAGATTTATTGTTTTCTTCAAATCTCAATCGGGTTCTGTGGCATTTTTGGTCTCCTAGTCTCTGCTTCTCTACAGTTTAGGCATTAGAAATGGCCTAAGCCACGGGCTATCCAAAAACTAATATGTTTCTAATAACCCAATTGGTTTATTAGGAACATCTTAGAACCCGATCAGGTTATTAGAAAATAGTATCTGTCTAATAACCTGATCGGGTTAACTAAAACATCTCAGAACCCGATCGAGTTCTTATAAAGTTCAAATTTTTTAATAATATTGTCTAGGCTTGGTTACCAAGCCTAGTACAATTTCAAAATTTCAATCACCCGATCGGGTTATATGAAATTTGAATTTTTTTTAAAGATGTGTCCACTTTTTTGGTCTACAACTTGGTGCACACACCCTTACCTTTGATCCTAGTGAGACTATTAAGGCTCCTGATGGTCCTCTTTACATTATTACAAAGGTTAATGGCCTCCTTCCCCATGGTGTCCTTATAGATCCCACTCGTATGGTCAATATTATAACTGGAGAACATCTTTATACTAGATAAATGCAAAAATATTTATATGATAAATATGATGTAATGATTTAAACTTTTAATAGTTTCACTTATCCCACCCATTGTTCCATTACCTTTCCCATAAAAGTTGGGTGTAAATCCTTAGATGTTACCTTTGATGTCATCCCAACTTTGGATTAGTTTCAAGTTAGGATTGGTCTTCCCCGGCTCACCTCGATTAAATTTGTAGCCTCTCCTTTACATAAGTGTTTTAAATAGCTACATGCATTGTAAACATGTATCCTTTATAAAAGACATGTTGAAACCAGAAAGTGGAGCACCATGGGAAAACCACTTTGGGGTATTACATATACCCATTATAACCACTACTGATAAGATTCCATTATATTTTGTGCAAGAAGCCAAAAAAATCATAGATCTAAAAAAGATGTCACGTGAAGTATTTTTTATTGGTTAACTACTCAGTTACATGGGGTGTGAGGTATGGGAATATCAACTGCTTTTAAACCATGGATAATTAAAATAGTCTTGAATTATGGGTTGATGGAATTAATTTCTTCCTCCTTTCATGTATATAGTTATTTTATTTCTCTTAAAATGTTTTTCATGTTAGGAGGTCACTTCTAATCGGACTGCTCTCGGTTTTACATATTAAGACTGGTAGTTTGCATTCCTATGTCTACAAAAAAATATGTTAAAACGTTTTCCACCTATTTTAGTCTATTTTGTGGCACCTTTCCCTATATTTTTACACCTGCAACATGATTATTATTTGAGGTTTGGTCCTTGAAAAAAATCATGTATATGTTATGTAACTATTCAATAAATTAAAATTTTCTATTCAGTAAGTAGAAATATGTGATTAGTGTGTGGTACCTTTCATATTATATTTGTCTATTTTTATGTATGTTTCTCTGCTAATAAATTTGTATCACAACCATGTGTTTAAGAAGACTTGAGGCTTCAACTATTGTACTAAAGTTCAAAAATTATAAGAAGAAAAGAAGTCATTTTTTTGTTTGTCCAAGAAAGGGAATTGTTGCAAATAGTTGTTTTTTGTTGATTGTTGCAGCAAAGAAAGAATCACTGGTGTAGAAGACTGTTGCAATAGATGAAGAAGGCTCTAGTTGTAAATATTGAAGATTGTAGGGCATAAGGAAACCAGTTTGTAGACGTGGCCACAAATAACAGTATTTCTCAACCTCAAATAAAGATGAAAATATCATTTTCCTCTCAAAGCATATTTGATTTGAAAGAGTATGGTTTTGTAGAACCATAGGATGAGGAAGCCTTTTAGGAATTACCACAAGCATAAAAATATCAAGAAGGATAGTAAGGTTTTTTTCTTTATTGCAATGGATGATTTAGAGTTACCAAGGGCAACAACAACCAGGTCCAAACAAGTTTGGGAGGCATTAGAAATCACTTATCAAGATATGACCAAATTAAAGGTAGCTAAGCTACAAATATTAATGAGAGGTCTTAAAAATATTATTTAAATATATTTGATTCTATAGACCATTTCTTTACTGATGTAATGAATACTATTAATCAAATGAAGTCAAGTGGAGAAAACATTTCTGTAAAGGAAGAAAATTGATTATTGTTTTAT
Source organism: Thuja plicata (assembly GCA_018584345.1). Lineage (NCBI taxonomy): Eukaryota > Viridiplantae > Streptophyta > Pinopsida > Cupressales > Cupressaceae > Thuja > Thuja plicata. The sequence goes on from MU225549.1 coordinate 683,082, forward strand.
TAGGGGTGTATTTCCTTAACCTTTACATTTAATTTTTGGTTTGGGGTTTTGAAATTGTATTGAAATGTGATTAAGCATATAAGGGGAAATAAGATAAGATGTTCCTCTTTTATCCCCAAATGCACAAATGAAAGATCCAAGTTGATTAACCCAAAGAAGGATCAATGCACAAGTGAATCAATCATTTGGAAATGAGGGAAAGGAAGAAGATCTTAAATTCTATTTTCTTATTAAAGAGATATGATATATAGCAATAATTGAAAAGGATGAGAGGAAGTACTAACCTTAAGATAGGGAAGATCAAAGAATGCTATTTTCTGGGGTCTGTACTTTATTTCTAGAAAAAATTGAAGTATGATCCACAAAGGAAACGAAGAGACGAACAAAACCCAGAAATCTTTTTCCGATCCAACACCGCCTTATGAAAAATGTTGACCTTGACCCAATAATCTCATCGCTGACCCAATAATCTTGATCTTGACCTGCACAGGTCCGACAGAAAATATGTTCATGGATCCCGATAGTTCTCTTAAAAGGGTATCCAAATCTGAGCTCAAATCTTCAATCCTAAACCTATACCTGCAAGAAAAAGAGATTTTTTTGTTGGGGGGAGGGGTTTTCCATGGTCAAACCCCAATTTTGGAATTAACCTCAAATATATAATATTGAAATTGTAGAAGTAAACAAAGTAAATGCATAAATTCACCTTGCTTGTAAAATTCCTTGTGAAGGATTCGAATCCTTGAATCCACAAGTATGTATGCACCAATGGATCTAGAATGTAGAATGTAGGATGTGTTCAATCAATTTCTTGTTGATCTCCAACACCAATCTTGAATGGGATCTTGATTATGAAGATGGCTTGGAAGAATGTGGATGGAGAGATCTCCAAAAGAGCACCTACATAGCTTGAATCCTTCAATGGCCTTCCATGGATCTCTTTGATGAATGCTTGATGAGGGATGAATCCTTGCTTCAAATCTTGCTTGATTTTTTTCTTGAATCTTCACTTGATGATGCTTAGGCTTCAATAGAGGACTTAGAGTTTAGACTTCTTTCATTGGCTTCTCAAAATCACTTAGTGATAGTTGATTATACTTAGAGAAAATAAGAGTAGAAAACTTCCTTTTATATGAAATTAGGGCACAATATTCTAAGGAGGCCGGCATAGGATAATTAAATTTCTATCAAAGCCTTTAACTATAGGAGAGGACCTATATTAAATATAATTTAGGAATCATTGCTTCAGAACCTGAAATAGCCGACTCGGAAGCGGGAATTAACCTTTTTCAAAGACCGACATACGAAAACTGTGGGACCCTAAAATTTGGACCCTGGGTCAAGGTCGAGATTGACCTTGCCCTAGGTCAGGAGTGAGGTCGACCTTGACCTAGGTCAGGGTTGAGGTTGACATAGACCCTAAATTTTGAACCTGACCCTAAGGTCAAAGATCTCATATTTGCAGTACAGAATGCCAGAAACTGATTGGAGAAAGGTGGAGAATTGGGGCAGAACAAGGGAAAGCTAGGTCTAAATCAGGAACCCATTCAAGGTGCTTGACATGACCCCAAAACCACTTACTCGGAAGGCTAAACCAGTCCATAATGGAAGTGCTTCCATTTTCTGACTATACATTTGGCCCCCACTTTAGCAAGAGTATGGACTCAACACAAACTCTTGGTAAAGGAGATCATAAAGAACATACAATCTTATTGGAATAAAAAAGGGACAAAGATATCCTCAAGCCCCCAAGGGAATTAAGTCTTTATCAACCCTAAGATCACGATAAGAGAGACATCACTATTTAAGGAGAGAGAGAGAGGGTGTGATTATCTTGCCCAATGAGAATTTATGTCCCACTGTGAACCACACAAGTAAACAATGTAACTGGAAAGATGTAGTTGAACCGCCTAGTGAATGTGGCTACTCACTAGTCAACCCATCAGGGAGATCCATTCTTAAGGACACCTTTCGACCTTAAGAGATCAAAACATTGAAAACTGGAGGGTCAAGAGATCCGTGTAAATTTAAACTGGAGGGATCAAGAGATCCTAAAAAGTAAAATGTAATGTCCATGCTTTAAGTATTAGTTTTTAATCCATAAAGGGAAAAAGTTTTTAAGTGCTTGAAAATATTTTGAATGTGTGTGTGTGTGCAAAAAGTGAGTAGAGCGTATGCCCCCATGTTAAATTCATTGCTAACACTTTAACAGGAGCAATGGTTTTAACAGAAACATAAACAACTCTACAAATTACGTTTCCACTACGAGATGCCCCCAAATGAAGACAAATCAAGGGAAATAAAACATAAACATACATAAGAACACATAAGGGATCTACCTACTATGGGGTCAGTATGATCATAAGATAACATGTACATATAATTATGATATTATTGCAAATGAATTGACATCATTCCCCAAAGAAAGTAGAACTACAATCACAATGGAGGAAAGAAACTTAAGAATTATGAAGAAGAATCTTTTCGGACCACAACTTGGAGACCAAAAAGAATCAGTGCTACCATTTTGCAGATCCAAGTAGACTATACAAGAGAAACATTTACGAACAATAGCACAAGTACAACATAATATAGAAACAACATATGGAAGAATAGAGATACATATAGAGGAATTGTACAACAGGTTTAAGTCTTTTATCACCTTGCACCAACAAAGTAACAAGGATTGTATAAAAGAATCCAACAAACATTTAGCAAACACATTACGGGAGAAGCACAATATTACATGCAAACACAAAAAGGGCTACCATGAAGGATAGGCCAATCAAGCGCATCACCTACTCTCCCTATCTTGGTTTATATCAGTTAGGGTAGGTGGGCAACTCACAAGAGGGACTATATCCAATACAGTAAGAATGATAGCCAATTCCAAACAAGGATCGTCTTGAGAATCGCGTTGCTCGATACTAGGTGTAATTGTCAATTGATTTGAAAGCATATGAGGTAATTCAATGTCGAGGTCAATGGTCTCATATCCATCACTAAGATCAATAGGATCATCTAAAGTATCCTCCTCATCAAGATTAATTGAAATTGGATCTAAGATGCGAATAGGATCATCACAATCATTCATCTTAACATCATTATGGATATTGACTTCTTTTGACACATCAGGCATAGGCTGGTCAAAAGAAGGTAAAGAGTTTCGAAGAAGACAAGCACAAGCCCTAGCATTAGCTCTACACTTCTTATGATGTTCATTAGCATATTTGTTGTGTTTTGTTTTGCTTACCATATGTTGAGAACTAGGAGGAATGACCATAGATTCCTTCACAGGTTCTATAGGAGGATTTTCAATGGGTTATAATGAAATAGTAGAAGTTTGATTATTAGGATTATAAGTAATGGCTAAAGGAGGTATGGAAGGAGTAGGCAAAAGACCACGGTTAAGATCTATCCAAGGCATGCTTAACTCAGCAATTTTATGATGTTTGTAAGCTTGATATGAGCGAAAGAGATGTTCGCGGTGAGGAGGACATGAGTTAGGTAATGAAGGCAAGAATAAATCAAGAGTAGCACAATCTCTAGGCCTAGAAGGTTGATACAAACTATGATTAATTGTTTTGATTTCTCCATTATGAATGAACTTAAGATATTTATGAATAGGAGAAGAGATAGCATGCATAGCAGTTATACAAGGTAAACCAAATTTGATTTGAAATTGATCAGTGGTAGGAATAAAAATGAAGGTAGTATCTACAACCTTACCACAAAGTTCAATAGGTAAGTTGATAGAACCAAGTGAGGGATAAAGAAAACCATTACAAGTTTGGAGCCATGCATCAGATTGATCATAGCACTCACATTGTAAGCTTTTCATAAAAAGATTTTCCTCAGTAATGACATTTATTAAAGATGTGGGATCAACAAGACAACCACAAGTAGGTATCTTAGAAATCCTAGCATAGATGTAAAGGGGACCATCGGGAGCCTTAATCATTTCAGAATCATCAAAGGTGATTAAAAGTTCCCTAGGTCACTTATCCTTAGTTTGTTTTAGAGGTTTAGGTGGAACTGGAAGTTTAAGTGGTGGTGAAGGATCATGAATAGTAGGTTGAGATGAAACAATACACTCCACATGATTAACAATGTGATTGAGATCATCCATCTTTGAATCATAAACAATATCCACAGAAGATGGTTGAGCTATGGTATTAGTATCATGTGTAGGTAAAGGATTCGTATAGATTTGAAGGTTTTGATTAGGAGGAGAAACAGATTTATTTCCACTACCATCAAAATTATCAACAAACAAATCTTTAGAATCAATTAAATCCTGAATTTTATGCTTTAGAGAATAACATTTTTCAGTATCATGGCCATTCTGGCGATGGTATTGACAAAAAGCTTTAGAATCAAAGGATTTGGCTGCTATCGTAGTAGGGAGAAGAGGTCAAATAGGAGGCAAGGTAATCATATTAGAACTTAACAACCTACTCATTATAGAATGTAAAGTTTTAGAGAGAGGAGTAAACGTACGATTCATACGGAAAGCAGTGGATGCAGAAGTGACATTATTAGATGTAACAACAACTTGATCAACAACTGCATTCGACTGTTTATTAATCTTGACATAGTGGTTAGGTTTCTAAAACTTATTAGGATTAGGAGCATTGTCACTCTTATCAACGGGAACAGGAGCCATTGGAGTGTTTCTCTCAAATTGACTCACTTGTAACTGATAATGGTGAAGTGCTGCACAAAGTTGTTGAAAAGAGGTAAATTTAGTAAGCAGAATCTTATCTCTAATATCCTTTTGTAAATTTGAAATAAACATGTGGTGAATATCAATTTTAGGAACAGGATAAGAAATCTGAGCATACAAATACTTAAATCTACCAATGAAATCAGTCAATTTTTCCTTAATGTTTTGTTTACAATGAATTAAATCAATTAAGGAAACTTGTGGACCAATGTTGTTTTGAAATTTTTGGATAAAGGTATTAGCAAGTTTAGGAAAAGAATCAATTGAATAAGGAGGTAAAGAACAATACCATTGCAAAGCCTTATCACGAAAATTTTGTTGTCTGAATTTCAGTCACCCTTTTTTTGGCATTATTGGAGTCATATAGTCAGTCTGGTCAGTCTGAGTCTAGTTCTAAGTCTTTCTTAGGTAGGCTATCTTTGTCGGGTTTCCCTGTCATTGCATTTGCTTCTCTTAGCCAGGCGGGTTGTTCTGAGGACTCATTATTTTGGGTAGGTTGTAGATCCTAACCCGGCAAAGATTTGTGCTCCAATCAATGTTCCTTCTCAGGCAAAGATCAAAGACTGGTATGGATAGATTCTACAAGTCTCAACGATCCTAATGCAACAAACGGCGAGCAATTTGGTTAAGAAATGAGCGAGAATGAGCTCGGCGGGATTTCAGAAATCATCTTCTCCATGGCGGAATTCTACCTAACAACGTAATTTTTCGCAAAGGCAGAAAAGAAGGACTTTGCACTATGCGGGTTTCGCACCTCTCTGGTTATTTTTTGCAAGCTTAGTTATAATAAGGTGGGCCCGATTTATTAAAAAGGAATATTATGTTATTGTTTTAAGAGATCAAATAAAGCATGTGCTTTAAGTTAAGTAGCCCGCGCACTTAAAAATGACGTGCGGAAAGACAGGTAGTGGCTTCTCCATATTGCGGGTTTTGCACCCCCTAATACATTTTCCGCAATGGAGAAGCACTTTTCCAATTTTCCGCCAAGGAGAAGCTTCAGTCCCATTTTCCGCGAAGAGAAGCCAAGTTGTAAATTTCCGCCAGGAGAAGCTCTTTTCCCATTTTTCACAATGGAGAAGCACTTTTCCAATTTTCTGCCAAGGAGAAGCTCTTTTCCCATTTTCCGCAATGGAGAAGCACTTTTCCAATTTTCCGCCAAGGAGAAGCTCTTTTCCCATTTTCTGCAATGGAGAAGCTCTTTTCAAATTCTCGCAATGGAGAAGCAGATTTGGTATTTTCCGTCGGCCGATATATCCATGGTTTCAAAGTCTTTTAAGATTTTGATCACATGGGGCATTTTGAAATCATTCAAAGAGTAAATGATGTTTCGACTCCGT
>MU225549.1:697188-721432 GCA_018584345.1 Thuja plicata
GTTTGTTGCGCCATTTTAGTGAATCATTTGCATTTTGAATAGATAGAATAGTCATATGTGAAGCCGCAGTTGCATGCTGGATTCTATTTCATGTCTGTGATTGCAGTGAAAGTAATTCTATTTGCTTTTCATGTATGATCCTTCTCCTATTCATTCAGTAATTTAGGTGCATTAGAATAGAAAGTACAATTGTATGTGGAACTGTAATTCCTGCTTGGATTCTATTTCATGTTAGAAGTCGCAGCGTAAGCAATTCTATTTGTTGTCCATGTACGATTCTGCTTCTGTTCTCCTCAGTAGAATATGCATTTCTAGAATAGGTAAATTAGATTTGAATATAGATTAAGCATTATCCTTGCCTGAATTGTTTGTGTCTACAAGCAAATTGGTTAAAACTCATAATGAATAAATCCGTTGATCAATAGAAAGACATATTCATTGCATATCAAACACAATCAGGGAGCTGTACCTATCAATTCAGAGGGCAGTGATAGAATACTTACACTGACCCATTTTTTGGTGACATCCTTTTGTTCTCTCACCTTGGGTGCTAAAAGAGTTAGAGATTACAAATCTAACAGGAGGACAAACTGTTAACCAACAAATTTCTAGCAAAAAATTTAGCTAAAATCCTATGGTCATGAGCATAATCACTACAAAGGATTTGAAATGTTTTAACATGAGCGACAGGATCACCTTTACCATTTTAATTCTCAAGACGAGGCATATTGGCTTGTTGAGGGACAGTAGCATGAATGATGTCTAAGGATAAAGGACTACCCATATCACATGTAGGAATGCTAAACTTAGATTTAGTTAAAGATGCAAGTTGTTGTTGTAAAGATGACACAGTTTGAGCCAAACTAATAATTGTGGAATCATTAGAGGAAACAGGTGGCATAGAAATGTTAGGCACAATAGGAAAAGTGTAGGAAGAAACAGGAATAGAAGACACAACCGGTGGAACATTAGGAACCACAGTTGGAAGGGGATTAGAATAAGTAAAAGGCACACTGTGATATGAAGGTTGTGAGATAGGTAAAGATACCGGAGGAGCACTCACGGGAATAGATTCCATTGGGATAGATGTAGTCATCAAAGGAGGAGTATAAGTAGGAATTCTAGGTAAAGGAATAGAAGAAGGTCCCTCACTAGTGACAAGAGGTGTATATCCTAGCTCTTGAGCTAAAGGTTTAACATTCAAATGTACAAGATGAGTAAGACCACGCAATAAATTAACACCTTGATCATTATCATAGAGGACTTTCTTAATAGCCTCAATAGCTTGAATAGAATATTGATTATGGTTTTCTTGGATAAGCAAATTTTCCATTTTATCAAGTTTGGTTGAAAGTTTTTGCACTTGTTCGGGAGGAACTCTTATGGCATCTTCCTCGTCATGAGATGAGTAAGAAGAGTTATGCTCCATAGAAGGATTGGAATCATGAGTTATCAAATTATCATCCGGGATCCTAAGGAAAGGAAAGGAAGACTTGGGATCAAAGGAACCCATAAGTCTATGGCTTCTTCTAACCAGGATACTATAAGTAGGACTAAAAGTGGAAAAGCTCATACACCAATGCAATGCAAATGAACTAACAAAAGATTTTGATTTATTAATTTTAAATGTAATTGAAATAACATGCAAGATCTAGCATAAACAAGTAAATCTAACACCAAAAAGAAAGAGTTGTCTATCGTAAGTTCACCAAAATGTAAAGGAAGAAAATTGATTATTGTTTTATTAGGGGTGTATTTCCTTAACCTTTACATTTAATTTTTGGTTTGGGGTTTTGAAATTGTATTGAAATGTGATTAAGCATATAAGGGGAAAGAAGATAAGATGTTCCTCTTTTATCCCCAAATGCACAAATGAAAGATCCAAGTTGATTAACCCAAAAGAAGGATCAATGCACAAGTGAATCAATCATTTGGAAATGAGGGAAAGGAAGTAGATCTTAAATTCTATTTTATTATTAAAGAGATATGACATATAACAGTAATTGAAAATGGTGAGAGGAAGTACTAATGTTAATATAGGGCAGATCAAAGAATGTTGTTTTCTCGGGTTTGTACTCTATTTCTGGAAAAAATGAAGTATGATCCGGAAAGGAAACACAGAGACGAACAAAACCCATAAATATTTTTTTGATCCAACATTGTCTTATGAAAAATTTCAACCTTTACCCAATAATCTCATCGCTGACCCAATAATCTTGACCTTGACCTGCACAGGTCCGACAGAAAATATGTTTGCAGATCCTGATAGTTCGCTGAAAAGGGTATCCAAATCTGAGCTCAAATCTTCAATCCTGAACCTATACCTACAAGAAAAAGAGATTTTTTTGTTGGGGGGGAGGGGTTTGCCTTGGTCAAACCCCAGTTTTGGAATTAACCTCAAATATATAATATTAAAATTGCAGAAGTAAACAAAGTAAATGCATAAATTCACCTTGCTTGTAAAAATCCTTGTGGAGGAATCAAATCCTTGAATCCACAAGTATGTATGCACCAATGGATCTAGAATATAGAATGTAGGATGTCTTCAATAAATTGCTTGTTGATCTCCAACACCAATCTTGAATGGGTTCTTGATTATGAAGATGGCTTGGAAGAATGTGGATCGAGAGATCACCAAAAGAGCACCTATGTAGCTTGAATCCTTCAATGGCCTTCCATGGATCTCTTTGATGAATGCTTGATGATGGATGAATCCTTGCTTCAAATCTTGCTTGATTTCTTTCTTTAATCTTCACTTGATGATTCTTAGGCTTTAATAGAGGGCTTAGAGTTTAGACTTCTTCCCTTGGCTTCTCAAAATCGCTTAGTGATAGTTGATTATGCTTAGAGAAAATGAGAGGAGAAAACTTCCTTTTATATGAAATTAGGGAACAATCTTCTAAGGAGGACAACATAGGAGAATTAAATTCCCATTAAAGACTTTACCCCTAGGAGAGGACCTATATTAAATATAATTTGGGAATCATTGCTTCAGAACATTTAATAGCTGACCCAGAAGCGGGAATTAACCTTTTTCAAAGATCGACATCTGGAAACTGTGGGACCCTGAAATATGGACCCTGGGTCAAGGTCGAGGTTGACCTTGACCTAGGTTAGGGGTGAGGTCTACCTTGACCTAGGTTAGGGTTGAGGTCGACATAGACCCAAAATTTTAACCCTGACTCTGAGGTCAAAGATCTCATATTTGCAGTCCAGAATGCCAAAAATTGATTGGAGAAAGGTGGAGAATTGGGGCAGAATAGGGGGAAAGCCGGGTCTAAATCAGGAACCCATTCAAGGTGCGTGACATGACCCCAAAACCACTTACTTGGAAGGCTAAACCAGTCCATAATGGAAGTGCTTCCATTTTTTGACTATACAATTTCTAATCAGGTAGTGGTTGAAAAAGTTCTTAGAAGTTTTCATTATAGATATGATCCAATTGTAGTTTCCATTGAAGAATAAAAATATTTAAATCAATGCTTGGTAGATGAATTGTTTGGGTCTTTCCTATCTCATGAATCTAAAATAAGAAAGAATATTAGCTTTTATTCAAGAAATTCTTTCAGATCTCAGGTTTCATCTAGTGGATGAAGAGAAAGATTGAATTTAAGAGGAAGAGGAAGAGATAAAGGTGGACACATAAGTAAACATCAAGGAGAAGGGACCAACAGGTTCAATCATAATATCAACAATAGAGGGGGAAATCATTTTCAAGAACAATCACCAAGGTTTGATAAATATCACATTCAATGTTATTAATGTAAAAAATATGGTCATTTTACAAATGAATGTTGGAAGAAACAAGAAGAGATTGATAAACATTTTTCAAATTATTTAGATGTATTTGATAATATTTTAGGAATTTTACTCATATCTTGCAATATTTCTCAAGAAATCTTTAAGGATATACAACTTTCAGATAGTGACTATAGCAATCACATCATAGGAACTAGAGAGTTGTCTTCTAATATGGATGATTCTATGAAATCTAAAGTAAAATTGGGAAATCGTAGGATGTTATCTACAATAGGGAAAGGTGTTATTGACTAGAAATGGAGAAATAATATATATTCTTGATGTTTACTTTGTGGTTGAATTAAAACATGACCTAATGAGTGTTTGACAAAGTAGCATCACAAATTGGATCTTTATGCAATTACTTGTTTACCTAGGCCCTACTTTAGCATATATGGCCTCTCGCATCAGGTTCAAATTCCCCCAACCTATTTTTTCATATGAATTTGATATCCTTACTACAGGATTTGACTCTATTTTTTTATGCATGTTTGGTGACATATCGATAAAATATTGTCGAATTAGCGATGAAACCTTGATTTCAATTTTGTCATGAAATTTGTTTCGCTTTAATGACCACTTAATTTGACATCAAAACAATGACCCAGAATCGTCCATAAGCTCCAAGGAAAATGATTTTGATGTTCTTTGCAAGCTTGACAAAAAAGACATTGTTCATTATTTTATTGTCTGCTATTTTGCAAAATAGTGAAGTCATCCTATTTTGCAAACATAGAAAATGAGGGTTGTAAAATAGTGAACCCATTTGAAATCGGAAAAAACAGACATTGTTCATTGTTTTTTATTCATTGTTTTACAAAATAGTGAATTCATTGTCGTTTTGCAAAGACAGAAAACAAGAGTTGTGAAATAGCGAGCCTGTTTGAAATCATCAAAAAAAAACTGAACTTTGGTCAGATTTCTAACGAGGTGGAGAAAAGAATTGTTTTCATTATGATGAAAAAGTGTCACAAGTACAACAATCTTGTCTCAATTTTTTGTGGTTAGTTGGGCTATTGATGTCGCAATTTTGACGAAACCCTGCAATTTTGAAAAAAGAATTATTTAGGATTTTTAAAAAAATATATTTATATAATAATATTTAGCAAATAAAATACAAAAATTATATAGCACTTACCATAGGGTCCCTTTAGGTAGACTACCAGAATGTCATAGTCCTGATGAATAATTTGAATAGTTCATAACGGAGAATAAAAATAATTTGATGACCCCAAATAAGTGTAAGGGCATCTTTGAACATTCAAGGGACCACAATTTGAGCCAAACAAAAACATAGATGGGGTTGGTAAAATCAGAGTCTTGTCTACAGTAGATTCAAAATCAGAGAAATGTGACAACATTTCTTTATATATATTTTAGTGATCATTAAACGAAAATTATTTTTGATATTTTTCCTTGCTATTCTATCCCCACTATATTAGCGAATATCAGAACGGGGAAAGTCAACAAGAAAGATCCTATGAAAAAAATGAGAGGAGGAAGTAGAGAGAAAAGGTGCACATTATCAAAGAGAAAGGGAGTCAGTTGTATATAACCACATTCAATAGCAAGAAGGATGACACAAAAATAAGGAAAACATAGAAATGGAGAAATTGAAGTATCATATAGATCCAAAAAAAGCTAGAAGGAAAATGAATATAAATTCAATGATAATATTACTTTCTCCCTCATAATTATACAAAGGAAAAAATTATTCCAATTCCATTAATGAAGAAATATCAATAGTACATAAAACAATATAAACATTGAATTAGTTGTTAATTAATAATACAATGGGTCAACAACCATGAACCTCAATATAATTACATTAAGTACTTAATAAGATTGCCACAAAATTGAAAGTAAAAAAAAACTATATTGATTATTTGTAATAATTTTGATCATGATCATCCATTCTAGTGTCATCAAAACGTGTATATTATAGTGGGCTTGGAACATAAGTTAAACTAACAAGGAAGTCAAACTTGAGTTAAATCAAAGCATGGACTCTGTTATTTGATAATGTCATCTTATGACTCCCAGCCACTACCTCCAACACTCCCATTACTACCTGTTGCTGCATGATCCCATATGCTAACCTGTTTATCCCAATCTTTTGAAGTGTTCAGCATGTCATCACCACCTTTACTAAGAACTTGGCATCTTGTACTATCTTTCAATGTAGGATCAAAATTAATAACTATAGAAGAATTCCATCCATCACTCAATTTCGTAGTATCCCACCCATCACTTCCCTATATATTCAACTCACTTTCCCTAGAGCTCACATTCCAAGCTCCTCTGAAAAGAGATTCAAGAATTCTACTGCCAGAATTACTGCCCCATTCCTTAGTTATTTATCCCCATGCATTAGCGAAAATTTCCCCCACCTATTGTTAATATTTGATTCATTGTCACCCCTTCCAGACCCTATACGGTTTCCATAATTTATTCCCCATATATTTATTCCATCCTCAATCCACCTACCTCTAATACCTCCACCCCTGCCCTCATTTCCACCTCTATCAAAACCACCATCTCTTCCTTCATTCCATCCAGCATTGCTACTACCACCACCACTTCCTCCCCTTCCCCTTTATGATTAAAATTTCATTAAATAATTTCTATTGTTGTATAAATTTGTTCTAAATTAATATACTTGATCACTTTTCTTACAAAAAACATAATTCCTTTATAATTGAAAATATATCTTAATGGTTTCATCCTCTAAAATATTCAGGAAGCGTGGATGTACAAATATCCAAGGTTTGAAAGATCTTTTTGCAAGCTAATTTTCTTTCCTTCCATTCTCTTATTCACTTTGTGAAATGGAATCCTATTTCACATAATAAGGATCCTTATCCTCTTCACCCTGAAAGTTAACACTCCTCAGCGCACTCGCTTTGCAAGTCAATTCAACCAGGTACTTTTCTTTTTGCGTAGATTTAACCTAACAAGCAAGGATGTTTCCTTTGCCAATATTTTCTACCGGATCTATATCTATATCATCAGAAATATTATCCTTCAAAATTATTCCTTTCAAGCCTGATTCCAAATCACAAATTACATGATTATTTAGGACTCTACGGGTTGTTGCTTGGACTATTTTTCCCACCGAGAAGGTCTCTTCATTTTCTCCAGTCAGTAAATAAAATTCCTCATCCTAGGATGGCTCTTTATAATGGTACTGGCCAAATAGCCAAATAAAATGTCAAATATATAAAGGTGTTTGAAAAAAAACTAAGTGTCCCCCTGGTAAGATACATATTTGACTTTGATATTTAAACGTTGCTATTTTGTTGTTTAGACGTTGACTGGCAATGTCTAATTAGAAAACTAAAATGTATATATTACCAAGGGGTTATTTATTGGATGTTCATTGTTCCTCACATCTAGCATATACATCAATATCAACCTTTAACATATGGGTGTATTTTTTGACATGTTCAACAACCATTTCTTGTGTTTCCTCATCCATATCATCTATATCATGTCTGGCATCTTCACAATATATGTCCTTAGCCATTTTATTGGCTAGTTCATATAGCTCTAGATGAGTTATAGTATCATCCAATTGATCCATAACATGGTTCCCAAAAGTTACTTGTCCAGTCCCTCTAACCCTTAAAAAAATAAGCATCATTTATCAAGACAATTCTGCGACTATAAACCCTTCCGGCCCTCAAAATATCCCTTTGTATGGAAATAGTTCATGTGAAATAGATATATAATATAGAATTATTATTTGATTTTCATATTTTCCTTTCGTGGTGCATCATCAACCTCTTCCTTTATTCCTCTCTTGAATTTCCTATAATCAAGGATTGCCTTCAAATTTCTAGTGAGTGGATCCACGTATCTATCTATGACCTGCATTTTTAAATTTACAAACTTAATAAAAATATTGAAGCCTTCAAATTAAATTTCAAGCCAAATTCAAAAAATTTGAGTCATAATATACTTAATATTGTGTTAAGAGAACCTCATCAAAGTCTTCAAATGTCTCCTCCCTAGTTGAAAGTGTTTTCCCAAGTCGAAGGAAGCTAGAAAAATACCTATGGTCTTTTCCTCCTTCCACATTATCCTTCTCAGCATAAACTCCATCAAATATTTTCAGAGTTAGCATCAAGTGGGTAGGCCCTTTCAAGATTGGATGTATAATACTCTCTTGGCTCTTTATCTGATAGGAACTGTAAGAAATGGAAACCACTATATGATAAAAATGTAATTGAAGTAATTTCTATTTTTATTTTTTTTATTGGTAAGAGGTCATAACCAATAATTTGTATTAAATATATAAAATTCTTACAACTACGTTCAGTGTGGTGCTATTTTTGTAGAACAATATATGTCCTCATCCCTTTTCTTGGCTAGTTCATATGAATCTAGATGAATTTTAGTATCGTCCAATGGATCCATAACATGGTTCCCAAAAGCTTCTTGTCTAGTCTCTCTAACCCTTAAAAACCCAACAACATTTATAAAGATAAATCTCTGCAATTGTAAACCCTTTCAACCCTCAAAATAGCTCTTTGTATGGAAGCAACTTTTCTAGGTCCAAGGCCTGCTATAAATTGCAGTGGAGAAAACATCCATTCATGTGATGCTGCTAGGTTTATGTCAACACCAACTTGGTTGGTTACTATAAAAATTACCATTGGAGTATCATTTTCTAAATCATCATTCCCCCCTTTATTTGTTTTGTCCTATTCTCATGATCTTAATGTACACCTAGTCAGGCACTCACGATGTAGAGGCCGTTGCAAGGGGGATCTATTGCAATAACAAAGAAATGTTAAATTGACATGTTTTATCATTATTTTTACAAGTATTTCATTAATTAAAAGCACATTAGAGTGGTTCTCTTTACCTAATGGGGCCACATCATGTTCCTGATCTTGTCTTATAGCCTCATGCCCAACATGTTGAACACCCTCTAAATCCTCTGGAGTTGAAACATGAAAGGTTACATTAATTAATACACCAATTAAAATTAAATATGTTAAAAGAAAATCAAAGTGGTCCTCTTTACCTGATGGGGCCACATCATGTTCCTGATCTTGTCTAGCCTGATCATGCTCAACATGTTTATCATGCTCTACATCCTCTAAAGTTGAAACATAAAAGGTTACATTAATTAATACACCAATTACAAGTAAATATATCTAAAAGAACATTAGAGTGGTCCTCTTTACTTGATGGGGCCACATCATGTTCCTGATCTTGTGTATCTTGATCATGCTCAACATGTTGATCATGCTCTGCATGATCTAAAGTTGAAACATGAAACGATACATCAATTAATACAAAAATTGTAATTAAATATGTTTAGTTTTATTAATCCATACTACATTTTTTATAGCTCATGAATACATTCAGTACCGGGATGCACACCATGAACTTTATCTACAAGTTGTGCTCCACCCTCGCCAGACTCCATTCCAATGTAATGTGTAGTATTATCATTTCTTGCTTATTTAAGACAAATAGGAACATAATTAATTTATGGTGGAAATTAATATTGAATAGATTATACAAGTATTCAATTTTAAATAAACTTTATTGAGTTTATTTACCTGTGTAATCAAGAGTTTTAGGCATTCAGACACGGCTCCATAGCGTTGCTGGAAGAAAATCTTCATGTCCTCTTCTGTGAGAACTCTGTTGAATTTAAAGTCGTGTATTTTTGCATGAGATCTTAAATTTTTCTTCTATGGTGTGATAAAAACCAAAATTGTTTGCAATTTATTATTTGGATCCAATATTTCATTTATTGATACTTACAATTCGTGCAGCTAATTTCATATAACCACCAGAGCCAAGTTTGTGTTGCTTATATTTTTCTAGTCTTTCCTTTGTTTCCTTTGATGTGTCGGGAAGCCCATGAAAATTTTTAAATACATTATATTATGAAAAAACAAATAGTAATCAGTATATAATTACATTGTTGATAGTATCACATACCTTCCTTGGCCCAGTGGTGTATTTACTTTTTCATTCCATATGACACAAGGTCCTTCCACCCCCTCTCTGGAATCATGGGGGGATGCTTGTACTTTTTTTCTTCTCTAGATATGACCTATATTTTCCCCTCACATACTTTAGAAAGGTATGAGCTTTCTTAAGGACCTTAGTTTGGTTGAATGTGTTATTACCAAACAACACAACTAAACAATTAATCAAGAAATTAATTCAAATAGATAATCTAATTGCATAACTTATACATTTGAATTTCATTGATCTTCTTCTCCATCCAGCTTTGTGTACGTATCATCCAATCTAGATTCAACATTGTAAGGATTGGTCATATCATCATCATCGTCACTGATATCAGTTTTGATATTGTCATCATCCACATGGATATCATCTTCATGTACATTAACTCCTACATCATCATGATCTAGTTCCTCTTCTTCCATATCTTCATCAGGCTCATCATCAACTAAATGTTGATCCTAATCATAATCTACATCATCTTATAGATCTTAAGTATCTTCTTCTTCCACTAATAGGTGTTAGGCGTTAATTTGACTTGATTTTAGCATTAGAGTGACAAATATTGTGGTTTAGGTTCCATAAACAAAATATACTCATTTTTTTAGCTTCATATTAGCATCTTTATATTCATTGATCTTTTTAAAGATCATTCAAATATTTATTGTTAATGAAAATGTAGAAACTGATGTGTAATAGATCCAAGGAGAGATTCATATAGCCTCTTCTTTTGAAATTATTAACCAAATAAATGCTAAGAACAATATATTAAAGAGACAGAGAATAAGGTAACTTGTATTATTAGGAAGGAAGGGATGCCTTTATATAGCATGACCTCATGTTTGAGTCTTAAAACCCAGCTCCCATATTTTCAATGCCTGCGACTAGGCTAACCATGTCAAGTTTCACTATGTTTGAGCCTTCAAAATTTTAATTTTATCCATCACTTACCACAGGTCATCATCAAGCTTTTGTATTTCATATGCCTTCACAAAGGTTGAAGCTACATAAGTTTTCTTATACATTTTTTTACAACTAGATAAAATGTCTATTTCCACCTATCTGAATGTGAATGTTGTGAAGCATATTTATCCTATTTATCCTGGAAAACCATCCCCATTATTTTTTTGTATCCCTATATATTACCACATAATCCATACTTCATAATCCTTTTTAATAATTTAGACTAATGTTGAAATAAACTTATGTTCATATGTTTTTCATTGTTTTTCAAAAGTTAAAAATGAAGGATGTGAAATAGTAAACTTTTATATGTTTCATTGGGTCTAAAAACCATGGGTGTGAAATAGTGAACCTGTCGTTGTTTTGCTGGAACAAAATATAGCGGTTGCAAAATAGTAAAAATATCACTATTTTGTGAAGGAAAAAAGTAAGAGTTTTGAAATAGAGAACTCGGCGCTATTTTTTGAAGGGCATTAGCTTACACTTGTGAACTGGCGAAAAGGTTGTAATTTTGCAGGAATCAATAAAGTAGGTTTTTGAAATGGCGTCAGCACTATTAAAAGGAAAATGCACCCACCTTGTTAAGCGGACAGACACACATATTGAGAACCAAAATGAATTAAAGGATTTGGCATTCAATTTTAATCATATCAGAAGTGTGAATTGAGTGTAGAAGAAGTGCAGAAGTAGGAGTTGTGTTGGTGTGGGACAATTAGCGAAATTCGCAGCGAGCTGGTGATGCAAAGTGCATAGCCTACAAGTTTGATTTATGGTCCCTTGCTTGATTAGGACACTGACCAATTAATTCTGCAATCCCACCTTGTTCAACTTATACTTCTCATAGAAGTATTCTACCTTTCCTAGGGTCTAGTCTACCCCAAACAACCTTCTGGACTTCTCAGGATCTGATCAATTAAGACAATAACTTGGTAACTTTATTGGAGACCTTTTGGTAAACAACTCAATTACTACTCTCGGCCTAGTTTCACCAAACGGTCTCGATGACTATTTTGTTTTCTTGGTGATTTCTTGTTTATTGTCCCACCTAGTGAATTTTCCTTTGTTAGATCTCAGGATCTTCTTTTGGGACTTGTGTAAGACTTCCAAGGTTTATATGACCCAACTCCACTCCAAAACCCCTTAACCCTTACTGTGTTCACAGAACTAATAGGCCTAATTAGGCTTGGTTAACAAAGAAAGTGTATAAGAATGGGTACACCAAGTCGATCCAACACCTTAGAGTTTTTATTCTACCCCAACTTATCCCAAATCCACTATCTACCTAGTCATGTTGCTCCTTTTGGCTGACTGTCTACACATATTCATCATTCTTAAGCTAAATACATGGGATTATTTATCCTAGGGCTTGATGAATAACATAGAAAATGAGAGGAACCTCCTACTGCAATATGATGAACATGCACAAAATAATAGAAATATAGAGCAACACTAGAACTCAGAGTGAATCTATTGATCGCAGGCCACTTCGAGGGGGTAACCTCCTTTGACCAAGATCAATACAATAAATTTTTTGACACCATTCAAAGGCCTCAACACACACTTATATACTAAGTACAATCTAGAAAAGTATTACTACCTATGCATGTGGATAATAAAATATACTCACGGGATGACTTACAAAGCATATGCGTCCAACAATACTACACTAACAAAATAAACAGAAGGAACACATAGGTTCCTAACATCCCCTCTCTCTTAGAAAATATATTTGTCCTCAAAGCTTAAGGTGTGGAAATTGTTGTTGAATCTAAAGAATGGGTTCCCATGTAGCATCCTCTGGTTTCATTTCATGCCACTGAATCAAGACCTCAGAGATGGAGTGAGAGAAAAGCTGACGAGTGCACCGGTCAAGGATTGCCTCAAGCTCTAGGATAATGGATCCTTCCTTATCCATTTCAAGGAGAGAAGTTTGTGCTCTGACATTGGTACCAAGAACTTGCTTGAGACAAGAAACGTGAAATACTGGATGAATGCGGGAAGAAGGACGAAGTTCTAGTTTATAAGCAACTGAACCAATCTTTTGTAGAACCTTATATGGCCCATAAAATTTTGGGGCTAGCTTATGACGCCCTTTAAGATTTAGGGATGATTTCTTGTATGGCTATAGACAAAGAAAAACCATATCCCCAACTTGAAATGAGCACTTAGAACGGTGTTGATTTGCCTGTTGTTTCATTCGATTTTGGGCCATGTGAAGATTATCCTGTAAGGTGCAAAGAATTTGATCCCTGGTGCAGAGAACTATGTCAACTACCTAGACTAGTGAGTTTTTGGGAGTGTAGGGAAGGAGCACTGGAGGTGCCTGACCATAGACTGCTTCATATTGAGTCATTTTAGATGTAGTGTGGTAAGAGGTATTGTACCACCATTCAGCTAGAGGAAGCCACTTGGCCCACTGATGTTGTTGTTCGAAAGTGAAGCAGCGAAGATAAGTTTCCAAGAATTTGTTGAAAATTTTGGTCTAACCATCGGTTTGTGGGTGATAACCCGAACTCATCTTCATTTTGGTGCTAGTTTGCTGAAATAGTTCAGTCCAAAAATGACTGGTAAAAGTTGCATCACGATCTGAGACAATGGAAGAAGGGAGGCCATGAAGACGGAAGATCTGGTCCATGAAGATTTGTGCAACTAAGGAGGCAGTATAGGGGTGGCTGAGGGAACAAAAATGACTATATTTGGAGATATGATCAACCACAACCAAGATCACTATCTTGCCACCTGATTTAGGAAGCCCTTCAATGAAATCCATAGAAATATCAGTCCAAATCTGTGTAGGGATGGGCAAGGGTTCCAACAAGCCAGAAAGGAGGGTCATTTCACCCTTGTGGCATTGGCAGGTATCACATTCAACCACCATCTATTGAATCATCTGTTTCATTCCTTTCCAAAAGAAGTTTTGCCTTGCTCGCTCATAAGTTTTGAGGAATCCAGAGTGCCCTGTCGAAGGACAAGCATGGAGTTCATAAATGACAGCCTGTTGCAGATCTAGGTTCAAAGGAAGCACTAGACGACCCTTGTATGAGAGAGAAGCACCATCCCAGAGTAATGCGGTACAACAAAAGGATTATTGGCCAACTGGTGAATCATTTGAGATAAAGAAGAGTCACTGACATAGCCCTACTAAACAAATGCTAACCAATTGGGAATTGGCATACAAATAGCTGAAAGGGAAGCTTGATCATCAAATGTGCGAGAAAGAGCATCTACCATAATATTGTCCTTACCCTTCTTGTAGGTGATCTCATAATCACACCCCATGAGTTTTCTGACCCATTTCTGTTGTGCAGGGGAGGATATCCGTTGTTCCAGGAAGTATTTCAAACTTTGGTGATCGATCTTGATGCAAAAATGCCTCCCTAGGAGGTATGGCCACCACTTTTGTACAGCATACAAAATAGCCATCATTTCTTTTTCATAAGTAGATAGGGTTAGATTCTTACTAGAAAGGGATTTTCTAGTGAATGCAATAGGATGGTCATCTTGAAGGAGAACAACACCCATTCCATTGCCGCAAGCATCACTCTCAATAGTGAAGGGCTTGGAAAATCCTGGCATAGCGAGAACAAGTGTACTGCACATAGCTTGTTTTAGTTGTTCAAATGCATTCTCAGCAACATGGGTCCAGGTAAAAGCATCCTTTTTTAACATAGTTGTCAAGGGTGTTGCAATCTTCCCGTAATTCTTGAAAAACTTGTGGTAATAGCCAGTCAGCCCCAAAAAAACCCGAAGGCTCTTGAGAGTTTTACAATGTGGCCAATTTTTCATGGCATCTATTTTGGTAGGATGCACCTGAACCCCTTGGTGTGCAACAATATTCTTGAGATACTCCACTTCCTCCTGGCCAAACACACATTTAGACTATTTCACATAGAGTTGATGATCATAGAGAAGTTGCATTACGAGCTCCAGATGACGGAGATGCTCAGCCCAGGTTTTTCTATATATGAAGATATCATCAAAGAAGATCAGAATGAATTTCTGGAGGTATGGCCAAAATATTTTATTCATCACTGCCTTAAATGTTGAAGGAGCATTAGTGAGGCCAAAGGGCATGACTAAAAATTAATAGTGACCATCATGTGTGCGGAAGGCTATTTTAGGGATATCCTTCTCATTAACCCTAATTTGATCATACCCAGAACAAAGATCCAACTTGGAGAAAAAATGAGCGCCATGAAGCTCATCAAAAAGTTCATCAACAATCGGAATGGGAAACTTATCCTTTATGGTGAGATGATTAAGTGCTCAAAAATCAATGTAGAGTCGCCAGGACCCATCTTTTTGGTGGACAAGCAGAACTGGAGAAGAAAAGGAACTGGTACTAGGGCGAATAATACCTTGCTTCGGTAAGTCACAAATGAGCATCTCAATTTTGGTCTTCTGATGAAATGGGTAGCGGTAGGGCCTGATGTTGGGCGGAACACTGCCAGGAAGGAGCTGAATACGGTGGTCCTCTAGGCAAGAAGGGGGAAATCCCACAAGTTCAGCAAATACACCTAAATACTTATCCAAAAATTGTTGTAGATCTATAGGAGTACTAGAGACCGCTGATGGCTACATCTTAATGGAATGGAGCTGAGTGATGACACCATATGAATTATTATTAAGAATATTTTCCATATGATGTGAACTGATGATGCTGAGAGACCCCGGCTATAAGCCTTTCAAAGTGTGTTATTGCCCATTGGCTGAAAACTGCATCCAAAGTTCAGCAAAATCCCATAGAATGGGGCCAAGAGTGCATAACCATTGGGTTCCCAAAACCACATCACATCCATCTAAGGGCAAGGAAAACATGTCAGAGCACAGGTTATAATCTCCAATAGAGAGACGCACATTGCAACGTTTCCCTTTGCAAGGTAAAGTGCCCCCATTGGCAATCATGACTTCAAAGCTAGAGTAGGGATGGACAAAGCAATCAGCCTGTTTGGCGATTCGGGGGTCAATGAAGTTATGAGTGCTACTAGAATCAATGAGTATAGTAAGAGGAATCTCCTTGAAGAAACCCTAGACCTGCATGGTTTGTGGGGTAGTGACTCCTGCCAAAGCATGGACAGATATCTCTAGTTGAGCTTCTGGAGAAGGAGGTTAAGGTTGTTGAGGCTCAACCTCATCATCTACTGTTTCATGAGCATCTACATAATCTTCCAGTTCAGGTGGAGAATCTAAATCCAAGAGATAGAGATTTTTTTCAACACATCTATGGCCCCAGGAGCATTTCTCATCACAATTATAACAAAGCCCTTTTTCTCGCCGTGCCCGCATCTCTATTTCAGACAAGTGCTTGATAGTATTTCTAGGAGCTAGTGTGACTTGAGGGTTGTGAGAACCCGTATTTATGAATGGAACAAAATTGGATCTGGAACATTGTAGAGCACTAATCTTGTCCTCTGCTAACTTAGCCAACCCAAGGGCTTCCATCATTATAGTGGGCTGAAACATTTTTACTTCAGATCAAAGTGCATCCTTCAGACTAATGAAAAAACAACTGCAGAAGAATTCATCAGACAATCCCTGTTTGTGATTAGCTAATTTTTCAAACACTGTCTGGTATTCTCTTACAGTGCCTATTTGGTGCAATTTAGTGAGTGCTCTTGTGAAGTCATCAAAAGCACTAGGGCCAAAGCGCTCCAAAAGGAGTGTGCACAATTTTGTCCATGTTGGGTCTACATTAGCCTTGATGTACCAACAGAACCATTGAAGAGCTTCATGTTCCAAATGAAAAGATGCAAGCGGGACTTTGTTGATATCTAGAGTATTATGCAAGCTGAAATACTGCTCTACCCTATAAATCCATCCAATTGGATCAGCACCATTGAAGTGAGGAAAATCAAGATTCGGCCCACAAAAATTGCTAGAAGAGTACCCAGTGTCTCCAGAATGGTTTCGGTTCATGGTTGAATGCTGAAGAGTGAGACCGAGCAATTTGTCATCCAGATCTTGAAGTTTGGTTTTGAGGGATGCAAGTTCCTCCTCCATGATTTTTTCTCCTGTACGTGTAATAGCCATATAGCATATTTTTTTTTTTTTTTTGGGAAATGTGTAGAAAAATATAAATAGAAACTTTTTCAGTTAGGGCAAACTTAGATTTGGGAAAAACTCAGATGCTAAATGGGTGTTTGACGAGTGGTTGGACACTTTTTGATGAAAAGGAAAAATAAAAATGAGGGTTTTAGGGGTGGGGAGGAGGAATGGGATGAGCGGTCCAAGAGGGACAAGGGAGTAGAATTAGGAAATGAACCTTGAGGCTAGATTTGGTGGCGATTGGCTAAGAAGCAAAAAAGTTAGGGCAAACCCTAAAATTAGATAAATGAGGGATTTAGAGCTTCGATATGTGGAATTTGGGGTAGGGTCTTCAAGGATGGAAGTATGCGAAATAGTATTTCAGGGGTTTTGAGGAACTTTGAGATACTTAATAACTGAAAACAAGTACTACAATAACAAGAAATACTAGAATTTGAAATGAACCCAGATGCAAAAAGGAACTTGAAGGCCACGAAAAAAAAAAATTTGATGTAATTTCCACCCAGGGAGCCCAAGAAATTGCTCTGATACCAGATGAGGAACCTCCTACTGCAATATGATGAACATGCACGAAATAATAGAAATATAGAGAAACAGTAGAGCTCAGAGTTAATCTATTGATCGTGGGCCACTTCGAGGGGGTAACCTCTTTTGAGCAAGATCAATACAATAAATTCATTGGTACCATTTAAAGGCCTCAACACACACTTATATACTAAGTAAAATCTAGAAAAGTATTACTACCTATGCATGTGGGATAATAAAATATACTCATGGGACGAATTACAAAGCATATGCGTCCAACAATACTACACTAATAAAATAAACATAAGGAACACACAAGTTCCTAATAGAAAACCAACACTTCTCATCCTGAGCCTTTGGAATCTCTAAAAATAAATCCCTAACTTTTATTTCCCTAGTGTCCAAGGAATTCCATTGGTAACATGTCAAGTTAGGGCTCCACCCTTGACACACGCTAGAAAATGGGGGGTTTCTCGACCAGTCCGAACAAAAATGAATGGATCTTCCTCCTATGATCACCAAATAAACTCAAACCAAATTCATATGAAATTTAACTCACCCTATTACATTTCCATGGCAAGTATTTGGTCACTCCAATCCGTACAGGATCATACAACATAGAAAAATAGAGAGTTTCTTAGGAAAACAAATGATGTCTTATTCAAATCTACCAAGAAAATTACAATATCATCACTCTTATCTAATCTCATTTTGGACAGGCATATCCTATCTCAAATAGACCATTTCCAATGACCATAACCATATTTTGAATGGTTATGACCGTTAGGACAAAATTTGCAACTTCTCGAGCAACTTGTTGCACTTTTTGCCTCTGTTGACAACATATCCATTCTTGCACAATGCATCCTACCAACCTCAAATGGATCCAAATATGATATAGAACCATTTCTAGGGTCATTATTAACCAAAATAGCATTAACTCCTATGACACCCTATAAAACGCAACCCTAAGGCCCTATTGGTCTAAGGAGCCCCAAGGCTTATAAAACACCTTAGGGACCCTTAGCCTTACAAGATGGACAAAAAACCATCATTAGGTTGATCCTAAGGATCCAACCTCATTACATCAAGGGTATATGCATGAAGATGGGGGACCAAAAAGCTACCAAATTTTTTTTGGTCCCACAAAAGCAATAGGGCATACACCTGATAGGGCGAACGCGATATGGCTTCGATTGCCTGAGCCTAAGGATTAGGAAATCAAATCCAATAGCATGTACGTGCTATGTAACATTATGAAAAGGCTTAAGGGAGGGAGGAAGAAAGCCCAACAGGCCTTGCCAAACCAATTCCAGCACTAGGTCAATACATAAAATGTAACATTTAAGTATAAGTTACTACTTAAGTTATATTTTATGTATATACTTTCAAGATGTTTGAGAGTGGTTTCAGCTTCATAGGAGTTAAGAAAAAGATTTTGGATTTTGAGGGTTTTTAGGAAATTTCAGACTTAGCTAAATTTTAGGAGTCATCACATTGTCTTCAACATGATTCTCAGTGGACTATTGATTATAACCTTAAGCCCTTGACTTGATTAAGGACACTCTTTAGGGTTCTAAGTGGTTGAAGTTATCATAAGGGGTCATAATGGGTCCTAAGTGGTCCTAGGTCCCCTTATGACCCATTACAACCCCTTAGGACACATTAGGGCCTCTTAAGACCCCTTATAACACACTAATCATCATAGGACACACTAATGGGATCTAATGTGTACTAGTGTTTCATAAGGGGTTTTAATGGGTTCTAAGTGGTCCTAGGAACCCTTAGGACACATTATGGCCCCTTAGGACCCATCAGGACACATTAGGATTCATTAGGACCCCTTAGAACACATTAATAGTCATAAGACCCATTAGAGAGAGAGAGAGAGCACTAATAATTGTAGGACACTCTTTAGAGTTCTAATTGGTTCTAATGTATCATAAGGGGTCATAATGGGTCCTAAGTGGTCCTAAAACCCTTTGAGAACCATTACAACCCCTTAGGACATATTACAGCCCATTAGGATCTCTTAGGACACATTAGGACCTCTTAGGACCCCTTTGAATTCATTAATCATTATAGGACATACTTATGAGCTCTAATGTGTCCTAATGTTTCCTAAGGTGTTCTAATGGGTTATAAGTGGTCATAGGAACCCTTAGGACCCATTAGACCCCAGTATAGCACATTAGGACCCATTATAACCCCTTAGAACACATTAATATTCATAGGACTCTTTAGAGAGAGAGAGAGAGAGAAGGTGAGCACCCATTACGACCCCTTAAGACCCCTCTCTCTACATCTTACGGGTCATAAGGATTTTCAAGGGGTCCTAGGATACATTAATGTGTCCTAAGACCCCTTAACATACACTAATGAATGATGAGGGGTCTTGAGGGGTCCTTAGACACATTAATGTGTCCTAGGACCCCATGTGACCCCTTATAGCCCTTTAGGACCCCTAAGATTCATGGTAAGGGATCCTAAGGGGTCCTAAGACAAATCAATGTGTTGTAGCACCCCTTATGACCCCTTAGGACCCATCTCTCTACATCTTAGGGGTAGTAGGATTGTTAAGGGGTCTTAGGATACACTAATGTTTCGTAGGACCCCTTACAACCCCCTAGGACCCCTTAGCATACACTAATGAATGGTAAGGGGTCCTAAGGGGTCTTAAGGGGTCCTAATACACATTAATATGTCCTAGGACCCTTCATGACCCCTTAAAAACTTTTAAGACACCTATGATGTATGATGAGGGGTCCTAAGAGGTCATAAGGGATCCTAGGACACATTAATGTGTCCTAGAAACCCTTATGACCCCTTAGGACCCTCGAGGACCCCTCTCTATAAATATTAGGTATTGTAAGTGTTTTTAATGTGTCATAGGACTTCTTAGACCCCTTACAACCCCTTAGAAAAACTTACCATACACTAATGAATGGTAAGGGGTGCTAAGGGGTCATTAGTGGCCTTAAGGGGTCCTAGGACACATTACTATGTTGTAGGACCCCTTAAGACCCCTTACAATAAGCTAATGAATTTTAAGATCTCCTAAGGGTTTCTTAGTGGTCTTAAGGGGTCCTAGGACACATTACTATGTCATAGGACCATTTAAGACCCCTTAGGACCCCTTACCATACATTAGTGTATGGTAAGGGTTCTTAAGGGGTCGTAAGGGGTCTTAAGGGGTCCTATGATACATTAATTTGTCCTAGAACCCCTTATGACCCCTTAAGATTGTTTATCATGCATAAGATGTAGGGAAATAGGTCATAAGGGGTCCTAGGACCCCTAATGACCACTTAGTACCCTTTAGGAATCCTCTATCTACATCTTAGGTGTCATAAGGGTTGTTTACTTGGCATAGAACATGTCACTATGTCCTAGGACCTCTTAAGAGCCCTTAGGATCCCTTACCATACACTAATGTATGGTAAGATATCATAAGATGTCTTAAGGTGTTCTATGACATATTAAGGTGTTCTACGACACATTAAGGTGTTCTACGACACATTAATGTGTCCTAGAGCCCCTTATGACCCCTTAGGACACTATAAGATCCCTAAGATGTACCATAAGGGGTTGTAAGGTGTCCTAAGGGGTCATAAGGAGTTGTAGGACATATTAATGTGTCTTAGGACCCCTTATCACCCCTTATGACCCATGAAGACCCCTCTCTCTACACCTTAGGGGTCGTAAGGGTTGTTAAGGGGTCATAAGGATTGTTAAGGGGTCCTAACACACATTAATGTGCCCTATGATCCTGTATACCCCTTATCGCCCCTTATGACCCCTTACCATACACTAATGAATGGAAAGGGGTCCTAAAGTTTCCTAAGGGTCAAAATGGGTCCTAAGACACATTAATGTGTCCTAGGACCCATTTTGAACCTTTAGGACCCTTGAATACCCCTCCCTCTACATCTTAAGGGTCATAAGGGTTGTTAAGGTATCTTATGATACATTAATGTGTCCTAAGACCCCTTAGACCACTTATAACCCATTAAGAAGGTGTGTTTTTATGTGTGTGTGTGTGTGTGTGTGTGTGTGTGTGTGTGTGTGTGTGTGTGTGTGTGAGAGAGAGAGAGAGAGAGAGAGAGAGAATCTTAGGGGTCTTAATGGGTCCTAAGACATAGTAATGTGTCCTATGACCCCTTAAGACCCCTAATATGTATTCTTAGGGTTCCTAAGAGAGAGAGAGAGAGAGGTTGTAAGGGGTCCTAAGACATAGTACTGTGTCCTATGACCCCTTAATGTATACTAGGACGCCTAATATGTATTCTTAGGGTTCCTAAGGTGTACTAAGGTGTCTTAAGGGGTTGTAACACCCATTATTACATCAAATGAAACCTTAAGAATCCTAAGAGGACATCTTAGGAGTCTTGTGGGGTTGTAAAACACATTAATATGTCCTATGACCCCTGAAGACACCTTAACATATATTAGGACCCCAAAGATATATGATTAGGGTTCCTAAGGGGTTGTAAGGTGTCTTAAGTAGTCCTAGCACCCATTAATGGGTTTGACAAACCCTTATGACACCTTGTGACCCATTAGGAATCCTATGAATACATATTAGGGCTCGTAAGGGACCTTATAGTGTCCTAAGACGTAGTAATATGTCCTATGACCCCTTAAGACCCATTAATGTGTACTAGGAACCATAAGATGTATTCTTAGGGTTCCTAAGGGGTCGTAAGGTTTCTCAAGAGGTCCTAGGACACATTAATGTGTCTTACAACAACTTATGACCCCTTAGGAAGCCTAAGAGTACATATTAAGGGTCATAAGGTGTCTTAAGGGGTCCTATGATCTCTCTCTCTCTCTCTCTCACACATGTTGGAAATAATGGGAAGTATGTACTGAGAGGGGACGGGTGAATCAGTACCTCTAAAATTTTTGGTTAATTAACCTTTAACCTTATGTAATCAATTATTTTCTTTACCAATCATATCTGGTGTTATTTCTTTATGCATGTGATATCAATTCACAATCTTAAGTGTATATAGACATTCATAGAAACATTCATGAAAGTAATTGACACATAACACAAGATATGGTAATGCAGAAAACCCCTGTTAGAAGGTAAAAACTGTGATGGGGATGGCACCCATAAAAACTTTACTATCTGCAAATTAAAAGGGGTCGGTTAAGGATTACCATTTGATCACTTCTGATTATCTACCATGTTAGGAGTATTATGTGAAGACTAGTTAAGGTCTACTTTATTAAGAGCTTTAGCAACATTGTTTAGTGTGCACTCGGTTAAGAGATTTACAATAGGATTGTTAAATCCACCTTTCTTGAAAGGATTTCTTCTAGTTACTACACTTGTTAGAATGCCAACAAAAATACTTATTGACCTGATTGTATGAAATCTAGTATTGCTGAGTACAAATCCATTAAAGCTTACATATACAATGTATCACCTAATGTGATTGATTAATACCTATATTGTTCGATAGCCTTGGTTCTTGATAACCAAATTTATCTTTTGTTGTTCTGCTTCTTGAAAATTTTAGTCTGATCCATAGATGTGCTTGTTGGCTACATTCATCCTCTCATCCATGATAAAGAATGATTACACATCTATTTATACAATAGATTTGACCTTTTTAGTTTCACATATTGATCAAAGGTTTACAACTTGACCTTCATCTCATAGTTTGAATGTTTTTAATCAGTCAGACTGATTAAAAAAATTACAATAATGTTTCTTGTCCCTCAAGAAATAGTTTTAAAACAATTCAAAACTCTATATATAGAATACAACTATTTTATCTAACGTGGAAGTCAAATCCACTTTTCTTGAGATATAACTAAATTTCAGTGTCTGATGCTCGGTTTTCTCTGAAATCAGTTAGACTATCTTTCAGTGTTCCTAGTTTGAACTATCCGTTGAGTTCCCTTGCTTTGTCAAGTTCCTTTATTTATGCTCTTTCACTTTGAACTGTATTCTACTCGTTGGGTTCCACTGTCAGTTTTCTCCTGTCAGGTTCTGTATGTGTTAATTTTGGCCTTGTTAATCAACCACACACTTCAACATAGTCCTTCTTCACCAGGTACAAACAAGACTGAATATGAGTTATTCATCCTGCCTGCCTCCGTGATTCGACCTGTTGCCTTCTATCTAGATGGGGTTTTTGAAATTGCTCTCAGGACGAGAGTCTCACAACCATGGACCAATCTAAGAATGAAGGATTTATCATGATAAATGCAATGCAATGCAAGATTATGTTAAGAAATGAAATATGAGAGATTAAGCTAAGACATGATTTCAATGCAATTTAGTCTAGAAATTGAAACTATCTTATTTGCAAAATGAAATTACTCTATATGAGATTAGCAAGAAAATGAGACAATAATTCAGTATTCTAACAATGCAAAAGTGAGTAAAGTTTTTCAGGGGGTTTAAATGAAGAATGAGAGTTCTTTTATAGACTCTGAGAGAATCATAATAGAAACTTTCCTGTTTTGAAATAAAACAAATAGAAAAGCCAATTAAAAACAGAAAGCTTTATTGAAAAGAATTCAATAAATTGTTTTCTTCTTGCTTCAACTGTTTTCTTTCTTTGATTTAATATTGTTTTATTTGAATTTAATTGTTTTATTTCTCTTTAAAGCACAATCAATTCAAAGTTTCCATTTCTGAATAGAAATAAGATTTTTGACAGAATATCCAATTAATTAAATAAATATGACCTCATAATTGCTTTTTCTCAATTATCTGAATAATTAAATTCAATTATTGAAAATGAGGATATTTATTTAATAATTAAATATTAATTAATTCATTTTCATGTGTCTCAGCTAAAGAGGGTGAATTTAATTTAATTAAAGTGCTAGGACTTTATTAATCAAATTAATTCGATCATAGGGTTTGTTTAGCCAAATAGATATTTAGGAATTAAAT
>MU225549.1:752671-774767 GCA_018584345.1 Thuja plicata
GCATCACCCAGAGCCAATGAGTGCTAAGTGTTCCATTCATTCTCATGAGAGATGGGTTTGTGTAAACCACTACTCATGAATCAAAGGTCAATGAGTTTGACTCAAAAAATTACACAGTTGAATCCAAATAGAATTTTCAAAAAAAAAAATTTAAAAAAAATTAACATTAGTCGAAATTTCGACCAATGCCACAGTTCATTTCCACCAGAGATTGGTTGAAATTTCGACCAACTCTAGAACCAATTTCCACCAACGAGTGGTCGCAAAATTTGACCAATACACTAAAAAAATGACGAGAATGTCATGCTTTCGACCAATACAATGGTTGAAATTTTGACCATTGGTTTGGTGGAAAGTATGGAAAACCCATCAATTTTTAAGTGCATTGGTCGAAATTTCAACCAATCATTGGTGGTAGTATTGGTCAAAATTTTGACCAATGCACTAAAAAATGACGGCAATTTTAAGCCTGGGCTATAGTCAAAATTCTGACCTTTTGTTGGTCAAAATTTTGATGAATTATAAATACGTCAAAAATTCGACAAAAAAAGACCGACGAAAGTTTTGGTCGTAAATTTGACCAATTACTGTCGTAATTTCGACCAAGTTTCATCGAAATTTGAGGTCAAATTTACTAGTAGACAGACTTTACCGAGTTTACCGAGTAGACAGACTTTACCAAGCAGTGAACAACACCGAGCTACATAGCATAACCGAGCAACAGTATGACCGAGATACATAGAGAACATCAAGCACCAAGAGCCAACAATAACTAAGTGAAACAAAGACCACCTAAAAGTTTGTTATGGCACATGATTCTATGTAACAAATTTTTAGCCGACCTAGATAACGATTTACACAATCAAGGACATTAATTACAGATTTACAACATTAATTGTTTATGTCTCCTATGTGTAGATGATCAAGGTAAATTTTGTACACCGCTGATCTTAAGGTAAGGATGTAATTGCTAAGCCCTAATTAGGTCATATCGCTTGATATATAAATGTATGGGTAAAAGTACAAACTTGTGTCACACTTTTACAAAGGAAGAGGACCACGACATGAAAAACTGTTAAACTTTAATGACATAAAAATGGCATTTGTGTTTAAAATTTTAAAATGATGTAAACTAATGAAATATGTAAAATTGGATGTAGTTTATGCCTATAATTTTTTAAATTTTTTTTGAATAAGCATTGACCTAGTTTTTTAATTTTTGAAGTCCATTTTTTAATTGCTCAAAAAATGTTGAAAATGTAGGGTCTAGTTCCCTCCAACTAAATATATGCAAATAATCTTTTTTTCCTCTGATTTCAAAATATGTTTTAGATGACATGTACAGCTAGTGCACATAAAAAAAGAAAGATTGGTTTTCAATATATATTTTGTCTGTTATAACTATTCAAAGTCGGAGTTACCCAAAATTAACAGTTTTTTTCTCCCTCCACATTTGCCCTTGCAAATCTTAACCAAATAAAAAAAATTTATATATTCTTGAAGAGGACTCTCTCCTCTAGTGTTAAATATAACTTGTAAATTTTTCTGACATGATTTGCTATTTTTTTTATTTTTTCGAACGAGCATGTTCTTCAATGTTAAAATACCTACTTAGAGTTTTTTCAACTTACAATATAGTATATGTAATTAAAACACCATAAAAATTATATGACCGTAATCTAGACTCCGAGCTCTACAAAAGGGTATTTTTAGATTTTAAAACAAGCTGAATTTTGATGGGAAAATTACCCTCCAAACAGACATAATGACTAAAATCTTATTTTTTTCTTGTGTTGCTGCCACATGGGATGCCACATAGACACTTTCGGCAGAACCAGTTTCGGCCGGACCTGGTTTGGTCGAAACTAAGGCTGACCAAACATGGTCGCGTGGATGACCATGACCCTTCAATCTCATATTTAAAAGCATTTTTTTTTTAAATAAAAAATACATAATTTTATTAATTGTGAATTAAAATAAGTTTTTTTTGAAGAAAATCATTTTTTTAATAGTTTTAAGGGCGTATTTTTTGGCATTAAAGGACAACTACGAATTAAAATTATCAAGGAGGTTTGTGCTTTTTACAATTTTAGTTTTTTTTTATTTTTTTATTTTTAATTAAAGCATTGTTCAATATTAATTTATGAACAAGTATCAATATCATTTTTTATTTTTTTATCAAGAGTATATGGTTTTGTTTATGCAGGTGAATCGAAGCTCTCAATTTGAACAGTTTGTGCAATGGGGAATAAAATAAACAAATTAAAAAAATTTGATCAAAAAAGGGATGACAAAATGAAAGGTTATACAAAATGTAATCAAGAAGATGCAATTCAAGAAGATACAATTCAAGCAGAGGAACAAATTGGTGGAAATATACCTTTTGATATGGGCAATTTGATGGAGATGAATGAGGAATCATTTTTCAGTCAATTTTATCTGAAGAATTGGTACCTCAAAGCACAATAAAAAAATAATGCAAAAATATTTGGGATGAATATTTTCAAAATAAAAGTTTGATTGGAAAAGCACAATTATTTGTCAGGTTATTCAGGAAAAAAGAAATGACTCATGTTTTGGAGTTGTTAGATGTTGATAACAAGAAAAACTCAGGAGACAATGTAAATTGAACAATAGTTGAAAATTTGCAAGATGCATTGAACGACATTAACAACTCAAGTCGAGGAGCTAATTTAAGTGTTGCATGTAGAGCATTGATGACTACTTTATCTGGTAGGAGGTTGACACGGACAAAACAAGTACATGCAATTTTTGATTTACTGAATGTATCTAGAAGAACTGTTCAAAGATATATCAAGAAGAGAAATATGTTAGATGAAAATACTCAAAAGAATTGGGTTAATATTTGTAGACTTCCTTGAAAAGACAAGATTTCTGAAGATGTAAAAAGATAGGTCATTGAATATTTGACCACTCACTCTCATGTTTCTTCTAATAGAAGGGATACTATACAAATGAAAGATGAAGAGAATGGTATGAAAACTGCACACCCAAAAATATTTTATAGATACAACACAAAGTGAATTGTTTGAATCATTCAAGCAAGAATTTTTAGATGTGATCTTTGTACGCATAAATAAAGTACGTGGAACTTTTTTTTTCTGAAATCATGTTGAGTTTCATCTATATTTGCAATCCTATAAAAAGGTTATGGCAGTACTTAATTCAAATATGGTCATCCCTGGAAGTACGACACAATTTGTGAAGTCTATTTTATGTGAGAAATCAAAAGATTCAGATGAGTTCAAAATACAATGTATAAAGAGTGCATGCAGTGATTGTGGAGATTTACATAAATTTACATTGCAAATTGAGAATATTAATCTTGCAACGCCAGTTTTGTGGAAGAGATTTGAATATGAGACATACCGAACTAAGACATGAGATGAATCCAAAAAAATTGTATTGAAGCAGAGTGAATTGCCCTACCTTGAGTTTATGACCAAGTTTCGTACTATAATTTATCCACATATCCAACATTGTCATGGTGCACGATGGCAAGCTAAACAGTTTCGTGATTCCAAAAATTATTTTCCATCTGGTTGTATTCTTTCAGTTGTAGATTTTGCGGAGAACTATACATTCTCTCCTCAAAAAGAGCTCCAAAGTCAATATTATCATTCTGATCAAGTTGCAATATTTTTCCATGTGACCTATATACACGCACAATTTGATTTGGATGAGGTAGAAAGTACCAATCTAAATGAACGCATTATCATCAAGCAGGTACCCTCTATCCTACACCTGTCCCTTCCAAAACTTTTGGTATGACCAAAAGGTTTGGACCCACCTTTGCCTGCTTATTAGCAAGCACTAGCGCATTAGGCCCCTTGAATTTGTCTGATAATATCCCCTTCCCCTATCCAGCATGACTGGGAAAATCCATGTAATCAACCTCATGACGCAAATGAAATTCTACAAACAATTGTTTGCAGAAATATAATGGAAGATCATCCTTTTGGGGCCACCTATGATGAGCAGCCAACCATCGAGGATAAATAAATGGTGCAACAAGGTCATCCAAACATCAAGTGGTCATATAACCTTTGACCTGGGCTATGTCTTGAAAAATAGGAAACATAGTCTTCACCTGAGCGGTGGAGACCTCCGAGTCAACTTGTCTATACTTCACAGCGCCAGTAACGCTACGAGAAAGAGAAGCATAGAATGTATCAATAGATAAACTATCATATGGGTTGTATGATTGAACTATGTCAATCATAGAAATGAGGTCCTATCTAATATTCTTCACCATGTCCCTATTAGGGAGGTTGGATGACTGGATCCTCTCATCAAGAACCTCAATAGCTCATCTCAAATGAGCTATAGTACTCATCAATAACTCCTCTCTGCCCTCTCTAGAGTCGGTAGATCTATGAGAAGAGTGGGTGCTACCACCCCTCTGTACACTAGCATCTCCTAAATCTACAGGTGATGCCCCTCTACCCGATGCCATGTGTGATAGAAAAAATAGATATATAGATGCTTGAAAGTATAAAGAAGAATATATGTCTAGATCTCTGCACATGTACATGGTACAATTCTAATTTAAATAAATATATATTTTTAAACATGTACATTACAAATAAATAAACTTGAAAACAATTGAATGCATATACATTTGAAAAAAATGATTTAAAATCATATGTGTACATGTACATATATTTGTGCAAAACTTGGTTTATTAGTCTAGTTGAAAGTAGATTAATGTTGAATGTTTAGGTTTAAAGGGATCAAATTGATTTATTTCTCAATTATGTTTAGGGTTAATTTGTTCGTGGTTAGCCCATTCATGTTGGTTTCTAGTCTTCTAAGATTTATGTTGGCTCATGTTCCAGTTTCACATGTTGTATTCATGTTAGGGTTCATGTGTTGGTTTAACATGTTAGGGTTTATGTTGGTTTCTAGTACATGTTCTAGTTGAAGGTTATAGTTCATGTTCGTTGAGCATGTTATGGTTTATTTCTCAATTGGGTTTAAGAATCTACTTTATTAAATTAGGTTTACATGGTTAGGGTTCATATATATGTTTTTTTAGCACGTTAGGGTTTATGTTGGTTAATGTTCCAATTTCATGTTAGTTTCTAGCTAATGTCATGTCATGATAGATAAAATAGATAAAAGAAAACACAAATACATGTATGTTCGAAAGAAAAATTCAATTTAGCACGTTAAGGTTTATGTTGATTTATATTTTTCAGTTTCATGTGTTGGTTTCATGTTAGGGATCAATATGGTCAAGGTTTCATGTTAGGGATCAATATGGTTAGGGTTTCATGTTACGATTCATGTTAATGTTTATGTTAAAATTTATGTTTCAATTTCATGTTAGGGTTTGATGTTGGTTTCATATTAGGGTTTCACATGTTAGGATACGTGCAAATGTTATGTTTAATATCAACTTTGTAATACTAGAATGTTTTCTAATGTCTTATAATATATTTCTAATGTTTTGTAACATTTTCTTAAGGTTTTGTTAGGGTTCATGTTAGGGTTCATGTTAGTTACGGTTTTATGTTAGGGTCCAATATGGTTAAGGTTTCATGTTAGGGTTAATGTTAGAGTTTATGTTGATTTATGTTTCAGTTTCATGTTAGGGTTTTGTTGGTAAACAGATTGTTCTTTTTCATTTAACTCTCAAATGCCCAAATTTGTGAGAAACAATTCGATACCAACAGTTGGATAATCTATCACTAGATTGATAGATTTCCTCTAAATTGAAAGGTATAGCTCCCTTATATGAATAATATTCAATGAATTTTAATCTTTCCTAATCTAACAGGGGTATGCTCTTAACCTGAGAGCAGGAGAGGTAAACCAAGCTAAGCCTAGACAGAAAATAGCTCAGGAAAAGTAAATACAACTCTAAATCTAGCCAATTCTGAGACCTTATCAATCAGATTAACTCCCAAAACTGGTGATGCATGGATAATTACTAAAAATGCAGATGCAAGATTGAAGGTTAACAATGTAATGATATTGAGTCGATCTATATCGTAAGAACATTCCCAAAACTTAGAATAGCAACTGATTCGCCCCTTAATTAGCCATATCAAATCATAATACAGAATTCTAGTTCGAATACAGATTACGAATCTAACTCAAAAGAGACGTTTGAATTCAATAGAAAGATAAATGAAATGAAATGGAACAGTTAAAGAAATGGCATTCAGACATACACAATTGACTCAGCAACAATGTTATTCTTCACACCAAAATTTAGCCAACCTTGGTATTGATTTTGGGATTAATACATATAGAGTTCCAGATTGAACCATTACAAAAAGGGGTAACCGAAACGGTTCAACTTCCCCAACCAGAAATGATAACCAAAGGTTTATCCTTTACAAAACTTAACAAAAATAGCATAAGGGGGAAAATATCTAAGATTCATTTTCCTTCCCCTTATCTACTTTGGCCCTATAGGCGATTACAGTAGTGATGACTTGGATGAGTTCTTCATGTCTGTTGACGTGGACATTGGTGTAACGGATGAGCCATCTAGAATGTTCTTTGGCTAGAGTCTTGATCACTTCTGTCCGATCATTCAGTTCCACCATAGCCCTAAAGATGCATCCACTCAACTGCTGGAGCTCTAGCACCTTGTCTAGATGAGTCGAAGACTGCTCCGCTAAATTGTGCAGATAATTTGTGAATGACTTCTGCATGTTGATTACTCAAACTATTGCTTTTCCTTCACCTCTAGTTTGCAATTCCGCATGAATTCCTAAGAGGAGTTTAAAATCCTTACTCTGTTCCTCTTGCACTTTAACATTTGTTTGTTGTAGTCCAGTCTTGGCCTGAATGATCATCTCGATCTTGAACTCCAGACTTTGTAGCCATTTGATCAAGGGCTCATCACCCTTTTGTAGGATCTTAGCTTTTAGGGCCTCCTTAGTCTTCATCTTTACTGCCACATGCAACATGACTATGCATTCTTGGCATCTTACTCTTTCTGCAGTGAGAGTCTGTAAAATCTCCTCAATGTTGCTCTTCTCTGTTTCTAGCCTTAGAAGAGAGTTACCTAACTGTTCAATGATTGCTAGACCTTCTGAATCAAGCCTCTCAATCCACCTCTTACCAATATTCCCATAATGTCGATCCTCTTGCAACTTAGCCAGAATGGCTTGGTTCTTAGCAGCACTGGGATCAAAGGAAGTTTGGGTACTGGGAGCACTAGCAATAGGAGTTAGGAGCTATCTGATGAAATCAGTTAGCTGGGCCACTTCCGCCTTAAGCTAAATTTTGGAAGTCTTAAGATCTTCCAGCTCTTCCTCTATTACTACATTAGTGGATTTCCACCAGTCCACCTTGGTATCATGTCGAGCCAATCCCATGTTGAATGACTGCAACTAAAAGTCCGAGGCCACCAGATCTTCGAGTCTGCCCTCTTTAGTGGGCTTGGATACTTCCATGGTGAAATGCCCTATCTCAGGATCACGACCTAGAGAAGACATTGTCTTCACACTCTTAAGCTTGCTTGTGGTAGCCTTGGGCTAAAAGGCCCATGATAGAGTGTCTTTTCTAGGGATTGCTTCTCCCACTCTCTTCCTTTTGCACTCTAGAGTGTTTGCTATCCATGACTCTGCGCTAGTAACTTTGTTGGCAGAGACCAACTCTTTGATGAACGACTTCCTTATGAGCGGGGGAGTAACTTTAGGGTGGGAAGTGAATGGATTCACCAAAGTAGGTGAAGAGGAGATTAGTTTTACAACATGAGAAACCTCCTGTTGCTCCCCACCAATCTTCTCTGATTCTGTAGAGGTACTAGGGCTATCCTCTCCAACTTCAACTATGACAGGGGATGCCCTCTTTGGAGTTTCTTGGGTCGAAGTCCCGACTGGAGTATCTACGCAATAGCACTAATTGGCTATTTGGACTCTGTAGCTTTAGAAAGCTCAGCTGCAGACTTAATTTGGTCTATCTGGACTGCTTCTTCTATGACTCTGATATCTGGAAGACGACCCTCTCCACAGGTCTTCTCTAAGAGAGAAGCTTTCTCAGGAGGTTCATTGCCTCCTCCTGATGGTTGAATTGATCCTTTCACAACTGTAGAGATTGTTGCTGATGAAGTGGTTGTGGCACTAGAAGTTGCCTTCGCCAGAGTTCACTGAGCGGGAGGCTTCCTTTCTGACCTCTTCCTTCAGCCTGCAGTCCACTCAACCCATTGAACTATTCTTTTGTAAATCCCCCCCCTCAGAGCCTGCAAGTCACTTACTACTTGGTCTAGCATAGGCTCTGAGCTTATAGGGGTGGACTTTATCTTCTCCAAGTATGTGTCATCATACAGATGATTGCCATCATCTTCTATCCCTTCTACTGCAATGTTAACACTGAACTTTTTGATATGTTCAATGGTTAACCGGGCATAGAATCTTTCCCTGCTCTCCAAGTCATCTTTGCAATTATCCCAATAGTCCTCAATATCAGGTACATGGTGAATGGCCCGACTCATCTGTAAGACATCTCTGGCATAATTAACTAGATCATATTGTGGCCTTAGAACATCATATGTTTCCAGAGAGAACTTCGAGAATGTTTTAAGAACATTCTTCGCCTCTGACTGGGATGCACAACTATAAGCTCTGATGGTCATTGGGAACTCGTAGCCTTTCTTCTTTTCCTCTGAATAGATCAAGTTCACCTAGAGTGCTTGCCTCATTACCTCAATTAGTATGATCATTTCAGTAGGGTATCTGGGCAGCTTCAAAGGAAAGTCATCGAAACCTGCAAGACGAAGATATGAGAAATCTCTGAACTGAATAAAATAGCATCTGAATTGGCTTAAAAAAGCCATGGCTTCAGGACAAAATCTCCTTTTCGGACAACCTTGTAGCTCCCTGCACAATCTCATTTTAAAGGTGTCATTAACTATGAGATAATCAGCATAACTATTTTGTAGTTGCAAAGAAGGGAAAAACTCATATCTTTTTACATCATCTGGGAATTCCTCTAACCTAGAAAGCCCAGGCTAGATTTGGATCATAGCTAAAATATACAAGAGTACAAAACACATGTAGAATTCATTCTGGAACTTGGCCCTATTGAGGGCGTCCGAGAGATTCTCACTCACCATAAGGGCCCAGTCAATGAAATGGTGCTGAGAACAGATTATCTGAACCAGGAAGAAATGTTGTTCAACAAAATTAAGAGCTTCACTCTCACCTCTAATCCTGTGAAGCAATACCAAGATGTCCACGATCTCTGGCTTCAGATTTGTGCCAAATAATGTTTTGGGAAACTTGCCCTTAGCGCTCTTGGGTTCTTTAAACCATGACTTCATAATCTCTCTTTTCCATACCAGTCTCTTCATTGAGTATTTAGAGACTACCCGACTATAAGTCATTTCAGAATATTTTTCTTGCTCCACAATACGGAGGGAATTCTTGACAGACTCTCTATCAATAGAGAGGAGCACCGTGTTGTCAGGTAGGAGAATTTTCTTGGTGTCTGGGTTGTATCAGGCTATACATTCCTGGACCAATTCAGGAGCTTGAACGGCTACAGGAAAATCAATGGCTTCAACTAACCCACTCTCCTTAAGCCTCTCTATGATAGGGTGCATTTGCTCCGCTCTCAATCTATTCTGGAAGTTCTACATTTTGAAGAACTTCAGTGAGGTATCTGAGATTTTGTGCCAGTCGAAGATAATGTCGTTCATTCTGTCGAATCCCACAAATCTAGAAGCCATGTGAGTATGATTCAACTCAGAGATTTGAATTTCTCTTTAGGATACAGAGATAATGAGCAACTGGTCTTAGCTACTTCAAATTCAAACAATTTGGTGAACAATGGTGGTTCCAGTTCAAAATCTCCAACTGATTTTATACTTTTGAATTCTTACCGTTTAACGGCCGACTTCCCACGCCACACAAATGAAGAGACCCCTACATTAATGAACAAGTCCATTACAAAGTAAAATAGCCTTATTTGAATTAATTACTTTGTTTTACATGCCATTAGAAAACATTTTTTTTCTTTAGTAACTGTAACGGTAACTTTCTTGAAGCGACAGAAAATTACTTTTCTGCTTCTCCTTTGGGCGGAAAAGTACTTTTGGAGTGCTCTCTGTCTGAAAATCCGCCAAAGGAGAATTATGGCCTATAGGGGTGCCAAAAGGATATATATTGATTCCATTGGTCTTTTTATATGCCGGATCTCTTATGGGATGGATTATATTTCAAAACTTCTTCACCTTGATAGTTTGGCAAAAAATGCATCTCGCGAGTCGAAACATGCCTATAGGAGTAGAGAAGAAGCCATTTTCTGCTTTTTTGCCTATGGAAAACTCCATGAAATTTTCTTTGCTTGATCATTTATTTTGTTTCCCATAGGTTTGATATGAGTGCTCAAAGCTTTCTTGCAGTTCCTAACTTCCTCATTTTCCATCTTTATTTACCTCTGATATTCTTAAGTCTGTCAATTGCAGAAAGCACACTCCACATGTGATTTTCCGCCATGGAGAAGCTTAAACTTGATTTCCCGTTGATGTTGCAACTTGAAGATATGAGGCAAAGTATTTCATCTATATGTGATTTGAGGTTAGAATCTTTTAAAACATGGCCTTTATCGGATTGGGGACTTAACCTACCCGATAAAAACATGATTTCAGACCCAAAATTCACCCAGCTTAGGAAGGAGAAGTCAAGTTAGGGAAATCCGATAAAGGCCTTCTATCCTAAGGGGATTTCTAGACTTAGACTCCAGACTTGCATGAAACTTCCATGACTACTACTACACATAAAACATCCATTTTTGTCTTGAGGTATAAAGACCAAAAGTGGGGCAATAGCTGGCTCTATCTGGGGACTTGGACATTCACATGTCTAAGCAAGGAACTCAAATCTTTGGTTTTGCAAAGTTCAACAAAAGGCGGTTCACAACAAAACTAAAGCAAGACGCAGAAAGGGAAGCAGAAAGGAAACCTAACTAGGAAAATAAAAATAGGAACTAAATCTAACTATTATACAACACAGAGGTTACCTGATTTCAATTTAGATCTGATAGAGCTTCAAATCCTTACCATTATATGTCAGGGGTAGTGCCTCACCATCTAGATAAGTCAATTTGAAAGAATTTTTATCAAACGTCTGATGGATTTTGAAAGGTCCTTTCCACAATGTTTTGAATTTCTCGTGCATGCCTTTGGATTCCCTACGTTTGTCCCACAATAGCACCATGTCTCCCTCTATGAACTTCTGGGGCCTGCTCTTTTTATCAAACAGGTTCTTCACACACATCTGATGACATGTGATGTGATCAACCATTTTCTCCCTTTCTTCTTCCAATTTGTTCAATTACAGTATCCTCTTCTCAAGACCATCTTCATATATGTCATCTTCCACTACTGTCCTCAGTTTGCAAGTTGCTAATTCCAATGGCAAGGGGATACTAGCTTCTACCCCATAGATGAGTTCGAAAGGAGATATGGCAATGGCTCTTTTGGGGGTCACTCTATCCGTCCAGAGGGCTTCATAGATCCTTTTATGCCAACTTCTCTAGTTTTCTGCCACAAGATTTTTCATGATGTTCACCAAATTTTTGTTGCTAGAATCCGCTTGGTCGTTCCCTTGAGGGAAATAATCAGAAGAATGGCTGATCATGATTCCATACTTGAAACAAAATTCAGTAATTTCTTGAGAAGAAAAGTATGTGACATTATCCATAACCAACTTAAAAGGTACACCAAATCTTACCAGAATATTTTCTTTGATAAACTCACATACTACTTTTGAAGTGGTCCTTTTGGTTGCCTTGGCTTCCACCCATTTCATGAAGTAGTCAGTTGGAGTAATTATGTAAGTATGGCCTGCACTAGACGTAGGGCTTATAGGACCGATAAAATCAAGTCCCCACTATTGGAATGGCCCTTCAATTATCACTTGTCTGAGGGGTAACGCTGCTAACTGTGGCTTACCGGTAAACATCTTGCATTTTTCACATCTTGCCACCCACTGGTATGCATCTTTAAACATTCCTGACCAGTAATAACACTGTCTCAAAATCTTAAATGCAGGGACTGATGAGGAGAAATGTCCTCCGCAGGCTTCATCACGAAAAACCTTTAACAGCTTCTCTTGTTGTTGTTTGTCGACACATCAGAGGAATGTTCCATCTATAGATCTTTTATATAGCCTATCCTCCCAGATTACATATTTAGAATCCTTCAGTTTTAGGCCTCTCCTTTGCTTTGAAGTTAATCCTTCAGGACATTCACCATAGGTCAAGAAATACAAAATGTTTTCAAACCATGGGTCTTGCATACTTACCGCCAAAACCAACTGTGTAGCTTTTGGGTCTTTGTCTGCTTGACTTTCCGCCATTCCCTTGCACAAGGTGTTCCCTCTTACTAACTTGGTCTGCTTGATCTCTATGTCGTATTCTTGGGTTTTAGCTACCCATGTTCCTCGATTGTTACACCCCACATCTTGTTGAGTCAAAACACTCTTCATTGCAACATCAGGAACATACACAAGAGAGTGGGAATGTAGAATATAAAACCTAAAATTATTAAGAGCCTTTACCACCGCAAAAGCATGCTTTTTAGTCTAAGAATATCTCAGCTCATGGTTCTTTAGAGGTGTACTCATAAAAGCAATGGGGGCTTGAATTCCCTCTTCATTCTCTTGCATTAGAATGGCTGACAGAGTATGTTCAGAAGAATAACAGTAAATTACAAAATCTTTCTTATAATCTAGGTGACATAACACTGGGGCGTTAGCTATGGCATTCTTGATTCTTTTGAAAGCTTTCTTACCAGGGTCATTCCATTTGAAATTCACATTCCCCTTCATCATATCAACAATGTGTTTAGTAATTTTGGAGAAATCAGGGACAAATCTCCTGAGGAAGTTGACCTGACCAAAAAAGGACTTCACTCCCATTTTATTTACCGATAAACTCAGTTGTTGAATAGCTCTCACCCTTTTGGGATCAATCCTTATACCTTCTTGGGAGACAATATGACCCAAAAATTTTCCTTTAGTTACACAAAACACTGATTTCTTGGGATTCAATGAAATCTCGTCCTCTCGGCACCTTTGCAATACTCTTCTTAGATCGTTTATATGATCTACTCTCTTTTTAGAGAACATGGTAAGATCATCTAGATACATAGCAA
Organism: Thuja plicata; assembly: GCA_018584345.1. Taxonomy (NCBI): domain Eukaryota; kingdom Viridiplantae; phylum Streptophyta; class Pinopsida; order Cupressales; family Cupressaceae; genus Thuja; species Thuja plicata. Next base: position 765,813 of record MU225549.1, read on the forward strand.
TGATTTTGTTCTTCATATCACTAAAATAAATATCCATACCTCTGAAAAGTAGCTCCGGTAATGATCAATCTGAACAGCATCCTGTGATATGCAAAGGTCCCCCACGGGGTAGTGAAAGTCATTTTATGCTGATCCGCTTTCTCAACTTCGATCTGATTATACCTTGAGAAGTCATCTAACATAGACATCATTTTAGCTCCAGCCACGATCTGCAAGAGATGATCCATGGTGGGAAGGGCGTAGTTTTCCTTCAAAGAATATTGATTTAGATTTCTGAAGTCAACACAGATCCTTATTTCTCCGTTCTTCTTCCTCATAGGCACTATGTTCGCAACCCAAGTAGAGTGATGGATGGGATATATGATCTTTACTTTGAGCATTTTATCAACTTCCCTGAATATGGCATCAGCAACTTTGGGGTTGTAGTTTCTTTGCTTTTGCCTGAACGGAGTAGCTTCAGGTTTTAAGGGAATCTGGTTTTTGAATTTCCCGTTCATAAAAATTTTCAAATCTTCGTAGCTCCAGGAAAAAACATCTGAGTATTCTAGAAAAATCTTCTTAGCCTCATTCCTTTCTTCTTCATTACAACACTTCCTGATATTGATCATCTTGGGGTCTTTTTTAGTTCCAATATTCATTTCTTCATATTCACCAGTGGTAGGCCCTCTTTCGATTCTTTTCTTCTTCACAGATGTGTCATGTCTATTGAAGAGCTTTTCAAGAGTGACCAGATGGGGGGGAATGATATTACCTTGCAATTGAATAACATCCAACTTATCTTTCTTTAGCTCATCTTGGAAGTTTCCTTTACGATTGCCACGAACATCTTTATGGAAGTCACCACTGCTCTCTAGAAAGAGAAGGAGATTCTTGTCATCTTCAAAATCCTGCCAAAATTCCACATTATTGGGCACAGATGGTCGATATATAACCTCCACTTGGTATTTTTTATCTTTGAATTTTGGATGGGGAAGTAGTAATGAAGCTGAGACAGCCAAAGAGTCCACTTTGGAATTCAACTCTCTTGGCACCGATTCAATAAAAAAAGCATCCAATGTTTCTATTTCGTCCCATACTCTATTTCTGTAGTTCTTCAACATGTGGTTCTTTACAGAGTATTGATTCTTGACTTGTCGTACAATTATCTCAGCATCACCATGAGCTCTCAAAATTTTCACACCTCTTTCTTTTGCAGTGATAATCCCTAACAGAAGGGCTTCATACTCAGCGGTGTTGTTAGTGTTCCTAAACTCTAATTTGTAAGCCAAGGGCTCACATACTCCGTCTGGTGATATCAAGACCACACCTACACCAAATCCTGACAACGCACAACTACCATCAAATTCAAGAGTCCATATTTGTGGTGGTATTTCTTCGGCGGAAAATTGCTTTTCCTCTTCGGTGGTTTTTGTTTCTTTCTCAGGTTCATTGGTGAACAACATATAATTGCCAAACTCCAATTCTTGATACAAGATCTGAGCTTTAGGGTCATCAAATTTCAATACTGTAAACTTAGCCTTTTCTTCGGGAACCAGTTTAATCTTTTTATTACCTACTGGGATTAAGGCTTGGGACCAATCCATCTTTATCTCCCCTCCAAGGTCTCTACAAAAAATCCTGCTTAACAACAACCCGTAGCTAGCGGGTATATCAGCAACAAGGATCGTTAGCAACATCTTCTTTTCGGGATGTGCTGCTAAAGCCACTTGAGCATCCTTGATTTGGCCAACCAGGGGTACTTGCTTGGAATCCATGGAGTAGCACCTACCATGAGCTTTAGTGAGAGTAATTCCTAAAGCTTTGGCCACAGTTGATGGCATTACATTGTCCGAGGCTCCAGAATCTATTATACAATTGCTCAACCTGCAACTGTTAATATATAAAGACACATAGAATGGGTCAGGCCTCTGGCCTAGGAAGGTGGCTAAAATGGATGAATCCCTTTGTTCAACTGGGTCTGCAAATAAAGATTCATTCTCTATAGTAGTCATGATGTTTTGGTTTAACTCTCGGCTCCCTCCTTTACAATAATCTACTAGCTTTTGCAGCTCAACAGGATTAGACTTAAGATAGTCTATGGGAGAAATCTGAATTCTGGAATCTCTATAGAATTGAATAATGTCAAAAGAGTTTTGTTCTTTACTTGGTTGCAGAATCCTCAGACCTTGATTGGACTCCTTTGAATTGGAAGTAGATGCCTCGTTATTTTTGGGTAGTGGCGAGCCAGGGCCTTTATCTTTCTAACTCCGGGTCAGGACCGTATAAGAGGTCCCATCTATGGTGGCATAACATGTTGCTTCTTGCTCTGAATCTGATTCATACTCTAAATATAAGTTTTCAGAGTCACCATGGGAGTATGAATCTAGTTCAACTCCAGACACTCCAGTATTCCACTCATCGGTCTGATGCATTTTCCAAGCACGAGCTACATCAGAGAAGCTTTCCCCATCATGATCTATGGTTAAGTGGAAGGCACACATGTTCCCTCTTTTAGGAGGAGCCTCTATAGCTAGTCTTTGTGGTGGAGGAGTTAACTGTAACATTTTTCCTTCTACATTCCTCCCATTGTTATATCTTCCAGGCTGCTCCTAAAAGTTTTGCTGGTAGGGATTATTGAATCTGGGAAGTTGTCTTTTGAAGGCAGTGAATTCGTTAGAAAAATTTTGGATCATCTCATCAGATGACATAGTATTGCTACTACTGGCTCTAGACTGTATCTCTCTTTTCCATTTCCTAGATGAAATCATGTGGTCCTCAAGTTCTACAGCAATTCTCTGTGTGGCATCCAAATTTGCAAGGTTCATTCTCCTTAGATCATAATTGATGTCCGGTGGCATAGCACTTATAAAGAAAAAATTTCAAATTTCCCATCGTAGGCCTGTCAGCCGCTGGGATACGATTTACCAGTTTATTAAATTTAGCTATAAAATCTCTCATGCTGATCGATGGCTCTTTCTTGATAGAAGTCAATTGAGTCAACAGATCATGCTCATCTTCAGCAGTCTTAAACCTTCTTTCGAAGGTGGCTCTCATAGTAGCCCAATTGGTAATAGAAGATTCAGGTAAGTGATGAAACCAATCAGTGGCACCTTCGACGAGAGTCTCAATGAATAATCTGATGGCCACATCTTCTTCTCAAACTGCTACAATGTTAACTAAAGCAAAGAATGCGGAAATATGCTTGTCTGTAGATACTTTCCTGTCTCTATAAAATTTGGGAAATTTATTTCTAGAGCCTATAGGGAGAGGATTATATGCTACTAGTTGCAGGGGCCTGACTGCAGCGGCCCAAGGGAGTGTCATAGCTACTTGGGGTAAGTAGGGTGTTAGATTGACGACAGGAGGGGCAACTACTCTGTGCAATGTCAAAACTTGGCAAGTGGTGGATAACTGGGTGGTTTGTTTAGGAGGTGAAGAAGGTCTGCTTTGGCTCCTTACAGTTCTATTTCCCCGATGAGGTACTTCTAAAAGAGAAAAATTAATATTCGCAAGCCTCTCGAAGACCGGGTCTGTGCTACCTTCTTTCTTGGTACTTCTGAGAAATATTTTAGGCTCTAGATTTTTGCCTAGTGTTGTGGCCTAGCTTCACACTCTGCCCTTCTTAGATTTCTTCTCTGTATGGCTCTCTCAAGTGCTTCTGCTCTAGCTTCTTCCATTTCAAGCACTTGACTAGCATTTCTATAGTGTTTAGTGCTTCTTCTGTATCTCCAGACGAAAGTATTTAATGAGGAAATGAGATCCTCTTGATCATCTTGGAATCCAAGATTAGGTTGGAGCACAGGGATTATATTTTCATGGGGAAGCACCATCTTTCCTCATTGTATGCTTCTGGTATAACAACTGTTCGTCTCCCCATCAGAGTCGCCAAAAATCTGTGGTAAACAAATTATTCTTTTTTATTTAACTCTCAAATGCCCAAATCTGTGAGAAACAATTTGATACCAACAGTTGGATAATCTATCACTAGATTGATAGATTTCCTCTGAATTGAATGGTACAGCTCCCTCATATGAATAATATTTAATGAATTTTAATCTTTCCTAATCTAACAGGGCTATGCTCTTAACCCGAGAGAAGGAGAGGTAAACCAAGCTAAGTCTAGACAGAAAATAGCTCAGGCAAAGTAAATACAACTCTAAATCTAGCCAATTCTGAGACCTTATCAATCAGATTAACTCTTGAAACTGGTGATGCATGGATAATTACTAAAAATGTAGATGCAAGACTGAAGGTTAACAATGTAATGATATTGAGTCGATCTATATCGTAAGAACATTCCCAAAACTTAGAATAGAAACTGATTTGCCCCTTAATTAGCCGTATCAAATCATAATACAAAATTTTGGTTCGAATATAGATTACAAATCTAATTCAAAAGAGACGTTCAAATTCAACAAAAAGATAAATGAAATGCAATGGAATAGTTAAAGAAATGGCATTCAGACATACACAATTGACTCAGCAACAATGCTATTCTTCACCCCAAAATTTAGCTGGCCTTGGTATTGAGTTTGGGATTAATACATATAGAGTTCCAGATTGAACCGTTACAAAAAGGGGTAACCGAAACGGTTCAACTTCCCCAACCAGAAATGATAACCAAAGGTTTATCCGTTACAAAACTTAACAAAAATAGCATAAGGGGGAAAATATCTAAGATTTAGTTTCCTTCCCTTTTTCTACTTTGGCCCTATATGCGATTACAGCAATGATGAATTGGATGAGTTCTTCATGTCTGTTGATGTGGACATTGGTGCAACGGACGAGCCATTTGGAATGTTCTTTGGCTAGAGTCTTGATCACTTCTGTCTGATCTTTCAATTCCTCCATAGCCCTAAAGATGCATCCACTCAATTGCTGGAGCTCTGGCACCTTGTCTAGATGAGTTGAAGATTGCTACGCTAAATTGTGAAGATAATCTGTGAATGACTTCTGTATGTTGATTACTCAAACTATTGCTTTTCCTTGACCACTGGTTTGCGATTCCGCATGAAGTCCTAAGAGGAGTTTAAAATCCTTACTCTGTTCCTCTTGCACTTTAACATCTATTTTTTGTAGTCCGGTCTCAGCCTGAATGATCATCTTGATCTTGAACTCCAGACTTTGGAGCCATTCGATCAAGGGCTCATCACCCTTCTATAGGATCTTAGCTTTTAGGGCCTCCTTAGTCTTCATCTTTACTGCCACATGCAACATGACTATGCATTCTTGGCATCTTACTCTTTCTGCAGTGAGAGTCTGTAAATTCTTCTCAATGTTGCTCTTCTCTGTTTCTAGCCTTAGAAGAGCGTTACCTAACTGTTTAATGATTGCCAGACCTTCTAACTTGAGCCTCTCAATCCACCTCTTAAAAATATTCCCATAATGTCGATCCTCTTGCAACTTAGCCAGAATGGCTTGGTTCTCAGCAGCACTGGGATTGAAGGAATTTTGGGTACTGGGAGCACTAGAAATAGGAGTTAGGAGCTGTCTGATGAAATCAGTTAGCTGGGCCACTTCCGCCTTAAGCTGAATTCTAGAAGTCTTAAGATCTTCTAGCTCTTCCTCTATTACTACATTAGTGGATTTCCACCAGTCCACCTTGGGATCATGTCAAGCCAATCCCATGTCGAATGACTACAACTAAAAGTTCGAGGCTGCCAGATCTTCGAGTCTGCCCTCTTTAGTGCGCTTGGCTACTTCCATGGTGAAATGCAATGTCTCAGGATCATGACCCAGAGTAGACATTGTCTTCACACTCTTCTTATTGCTTGTGGTATCCTTGGGCTGAAAGGCCCATGATAGAGTGTCTTTGCTGGGGATTACTTCTCCCACTCTCTTCCTTTTGTGCTCTAGAGTGTTTGTTATCCATGACTCTGCACTGGTAACTTTGTTGGCAAAGACCAACTCTTTGATGAACAGCTTCCTTATGAGCGGGGGAGTAACTTTAGGGAGGGAAGTGAATGGATTCACCGAAGTAGGTGAAGAGGAGATTAGTTTTACAACATAAGAAACCTCTTGTTTCTCCCCACCTCTCTTATTTGATTCTATAGAGGTACTAGGGCTATCCTCTCCAACTTCAACTATGACAGGGGATGCCCTCTTTGGAGTTTCTTGGGTCGAAGTCCCGGTCGGAGTATCTAAAGCAATAGCACTAATCGGTTTTTCAAACTCTATAGCTTTAAAAAGCTCAGCTGTAGACTTAATTTGGTCTATCAGGACTGCTTCTTCTGTGACTCCAATATCTTGAAGAGGACCCTCTCCGCAGGTCTTCTCTAAGAGACTATCTTTCTTAGGAGGTTAATCTCCTCGTCCTGATCCTTTCACAAATATAGAGATTGTTGCTGATGAAGTGGTTGCGGCACTAGAAGTTGCCTTCATCAGAGTTCGCTGAGCGGGAGGCTTCCTTTCTGACCTCTTCCTTCAGCCTGCAGTCCACTCAACCCATTGAACTGGTCTTTTGTAAATCCCCCCCATCAGAGCCTGCAAATCACTTACTGCTTGGTCTAGCATAGGCTCTGAGCTTATAGGGGTGGACTTTATCTTCTCCAAGTATGTTTCATCATACACATGATTTCCATCATCTTCTAGCCCTTCTACTGCAATGTTAACATTGAACTTTTTGATCTGTTCAATGGTTAACAAGGCATAGAATCTTTCCCTGCTCTCCAAGTCATCTTTGCAATTAGCCCAATAATCCTCAATATTAGGTACATGGTGAATGTCCCAACTCATCTATAAGACATCTCTAGCATAATTAACTAGATCATATTGTGGCCTTAGAACGTCATATGTTTCCAGAAAGAACTTCTTCAAGAATGTTTTAAGAACATTCTTCGCCTCTGACTGGGACGCACAACTGTAAGCTCCAATGGTCATTGGGAACTCATAGCCTTTCTTCTTTGCCTCTGAATAGATCAGGTTCACCTAGAGTGCTTGCCTCATTACCTCGATTAGCATGATCATGTCAGTAGGGTATCTGGGCAGCTTCAAAGGAAAGTCATCGAAACCTGCAAGATGAAGATATGAGAAATCTCTGAACTGAATAAAATAGCATCTAAATTGGCTTGTAAAAGCCATGGCTTTAGGAGAAAATCTTCTTTTCGGACAATCTTGTAGCTCCCTACACGGTCTCATTGTAAAGGCATCATTAACTATGAGATAATCAGCATAACTATTTTGTAGTTGCAAAGGGAAAAACTCATAGCTTTTTAAATCATCTGGGAATTCCTCTAACCTAGGAAGCCCAGGATAGATTTGGATCGTAGCTAAAATATACAAGAGTACAGAAGACATGTAGAATTCATTCTAGAAATTGGCCCTATTGAGGGCGTCCGAGAGATTCTCACTCACCATAAGGGCCCAGTCAATGAAATGATGCTGAGAACAGATTATCTAAACTAGGAAGAAATGTTGTTCAACAAAATTAAGAGCTTTTCTCTCACCTCTAATCCTATGAAGCAATACCAAGATGTCCACAATCTCTGGCTTCATATTTGCACCAAATAATGTTTTGCACAACTTGCCCTTGGCGCTCTTGGGTTCTTTAAACCATGACTTCATAATCTCTCTTTTCCATATCGGTCTCTTCACTAGTATTCAGAGACCGCCTGACTATAAGTCATTTCAGAGTATTCCGCTTTCTCTGGTATATGGAGGAAATTCTAGATAGACTCTCTATCAATAGAGAGGAGCACCGTGTTGTCAGGTAGGAGAATTTGCTTGGTGTCTGGGTTGTATCGGGTTATATATTCCCAGACCAATTCAGGAGCTTGAACGGCTACAGGAAAACCGGCGGCTTCAACTAACCCACTCTCCTTAAGCTTCTTTGTGATAGGGTGCATCTACTCCACTCTCAATCTGTTCTGGAAGTTCTACATGTCGAAGAACTTCAGTGAGGTATCTGAGATTTTGTGCCAGTCGGAGATAATGTCGTTCATTCCGTCGAATCCCACAAATCTAGAAGCCATGTGAGTATGATTCAACTCAGAGATTTGAATTTCTCTTCGGGATACAGAGACAATGAGCAACTGGTCTTAGCTACTTTGAATTCAAACAATTTGGTGAACAATGGTGGTTCCAGTTTGAAATCTCCAACTGATTTTATACTTTTGAATTCTTATCGTTTAATGGCCGACTTCCTATGCCACACGAATGAAGAGACCCCTACATTAATGAACAAGTCCGTTACAAAGTAAAACGGCCTTATTTGAATTAATTACTTTGCTTTACATGCCGTTAGAAAACATTTTTTACTTTAGTAACCGTAACGGTAACTTTCTTGAAGCGGCGGAAAATTACTTTTCCGCTTCTCCTTTGGGCGGAAAAATACTTTTGGAGTGCTCTCTATTTGAAAATCCGCCAAAGGAGAATTCTGGCCTATAGGGGTGCCAAAATGATAAATATTGATTCCATTGGCCTTTTTATATGCCAGATCTCTTATGGGATGGATTATATTTCAAAACATCTTCACCTTGATAGTTTGCTGGAAAACACATCTCGTGAGTCAAAACCCACCTGTAGGAGTAGAGGAGAAGCCATTTTTTGATTTTCCGCCTATGGCGAACTCCATGAAATTTTCTCCGCTTGATCATTTCTTTTGTTTCCCATAGGTTCGATATGAGTGCTCAAAGCTTTCTTGTTCCTGACTTCCTCATTTTCCATCTTTATTTACCTCTGATATTCTTAAGTCTGTCAATTGCGGAAAGTGCACTCCACATGTGATTTTCTGCCATGGAGAAGCTAAAACTTAATTTCCCACCGATGTTGCAACTTGAAGATATGAGGCAAAGTATTTCATCTGTATGTGATTTTGAGGTTAGAATATTTTAAAACACAGCCTTTACCATATTGGGGACTTAACCTACCCGATAAAAACATGATTTCAGACCCAGAATTCACCCGGCTTAGGAAGGAGAAGTCAAGTTAGGGAAATCCGATAAAGGCCTTCTATCCTAAGGGGATTTCTAGACTTAG
>MU225549.1:774817-797768 GCA_018584345.1 Thuja plicata
AAGGCCTTCTATCCTAAGGGGATTTCTAGACTTAGACTCTGGACTTGCATGAAACTTCCATGACTACTACTACACATAAAACATCCATTTTTGTCTTGAGGTATAAAGACCAAAAGTGGGGCAACAGGTTCATTTGTTAGAGTTTATGTTTTCCTAAGGAACATTTTCCTACTACTTTGTAACATTTTCTTAATGTTTTAAAACATATGTAATAAAACTAAATTAATTAACTAAATAAAATTTTCCTAATGTTTTGTAATAGTTTCCTAATGTTTTGTAATAGTTTCCTAATGTTTTGTAACATTTTTCTAATGTTTTGAAACATGTAATAATACTAAATTAATTAACTAACTAACTAACATATGATTCTAACTATAAAAAATTTAAATCTACATTAAACAATATTTAATATTTTCTAAAATATAAAATAACAAAATTAAAACAAAAAAAAAATTCCAACCTATTTTCGGCCGAAGTACCCCTACTCCGCTCCACAAATCTTGGAAGGCGCTCAGTGCAAATGAGCCGCTCTAACCAAATTTTGGCATTTATATAGTTTTTATGGGTTCCCGCCGAAACCGGTCCGGCCGGACCTGTTTCAGCCAGACCAGTTTTAGCCGGAACCCCTCTTCCACATCGACGCCACATGGCACCATGTGTGTGCCACGTATGTACGGCCGGACATGTTTTGGCCGAAAGGGGTACGGCCAAAACATGCCAAATGGTCCCCAAGTGTGACACAGGTCTGTACTTTTACCCGTATAGATGTCAAATTTTGTAATATATGTTGATCAAGAAATGATCAAGTAGCTACCATACTACAAACATTAGAGATCAGACAAGGATTTTAAGGACTGAGACTACATTGCAGAAATTAGTTTACAGAACTAAGGCAAGGCTACCGAGCAGAACAGAGTAGAAGGTATTATCATTCACATTGAGGTGATATATTTTTATGAACATAATGGATTTGTATCAGCAATATTGATATTGTATATGTTTCAGATCAAACTTATGTTACTCTCTAACAATTGTAATAGACCCTAAATCTCTTAACAGAGTAGACTGAACCGTCTTATTGTAAATCTCTTAACCGAGTGCACACATAGATTGTGTTGAAAGGTCCTCACACAAGGTAGATCTAATCGATCTCATTGTTACTCCTAATAGGGTAAGACAATCAGAAGTCATCATTCTTTGTAAAGCTTTATCAGGCTAACTTTATTTCTGCAGTAGTGAAGTTTTGTGGGTCTCATCCCCACTGCAATTTTTACCTTCTAACAGGGGTTTTCTTCGATACCAAAATACTAGTGTCATGAGTACTTAATTTTATGAATGTGTATTGTTTACTTTACATGCATTTACATTTCACAAGTGATACTATATGTTTGGTGTATGCAATCTACTCAGTCAGTTAATACAGAACAGTGGTTACAAAGAATTGGTTAAATTTTTTTAAGGGTACTAATTCACCCCTCCCCTCTCAGTACACACCTCTCCATTATCCCAACAATTGGTATCAGAGCTTGTTCTCTTATTTTGAAGGTGTTGGTTGTATTTCTAGTTTTGTGGTCTGCCTAAAATTTTTTAAGTCCCCAGTCATTTCCATGTGTACGAGTTGAAAATCTTGTCTCCAGTTATCAAAATTCTTCTGCTAATAGTGATCTTCAAGCCAAAAATCAAGAAAGAGTGAAAAAACCCTAAACCCTAGGTCAAATTCCCTGCATGATCAAGAAAAACCCTAGTTCATTGAAATCATGTATAATTTTTTGTTACTTTTTCTGAGAAACCTTGTCACTTAAGTCATATGCTTTATTTTATATCATTTCACTTAAGTCATGAAGTCTCATTGTAATGAAATAATATTCCTTTTCTTATCAAGACTCAGCGATTTCCTTTCAGTCCGGTTGTCTCTTTTAAAAGTGAATATGCTTCCAGTCTTTGTGAGATTGTACGCAAAGCGTAGATGCAGATCTTGATCCTACAGTGGGCAGATAATCTCTTTAAGAAATCAGAGTTAAAGAATTTCTTTAGCAACTTTGAGATTACTCAATCACGTTGTCTCAAAAGGTAATCAGAGTTATAAGTTGGGTTTGAAGGTTAAGTTTAAAGTTGCATGTAGTTGCGTTATCGCAAAGAGGAACAAGAATTAAGTCATAATATTTGAGACTCAGTGAAAAACATTGATCTAAAGTGTGATCTTGAGGTGGTCATGAAGTCTCGATGAAGATTCATGATTTAAGAAATGTATACGCAACTTTGAGATTACTCAGTCACGGTGTCTCAAAAAGGAAAGACCAAGGTCAAGAAGGTGGTTAAAATCCTTTAGTCATGTGATCTCTTTTGAAATCCATGGTTAAGTTATAACTAAGGAGATTAAGTGACTGCCGTCAAATTAAAGTTAAATCCTGTGGTTGGCGTTAAATCGGGAAGGAAACCATGAGTTAGCAAAATTTTAAAGCGACAGCAAGATTCAATGGGTCGTGACGTTGCGATAAGATCCACGGTTTGAGATAAGTTCAGTTAAAGTTTAAGTCAATTTTTCAACGAAGATCTGAGCCGTGAGAGGAAAAGATCCTGTGGATGGAGCATAGTCACTATAGAAAGTCAAAAGGCCAGCAAAGTTGCAGTAATTCAGGGATGATAATCCAAATTAAGACACGTGGCTAAAATTTCTCAAAGGTATAAGGTGGTCGCTAAGTCTCATGTAATAAAATGAAAGTACAAAAATTATATGAGATTACACGCGGGTCGTCCGATTAAAAGATAATCATATGACAGCAATCTCGAAAGAAACTCAGGGTAAAGGAAATTCTAAAGCGACAAAGAGATAACATAGTCGTGTAGTCTCTAAAGGAAACCCGAGGTATGATATAATAAGTTATGAAAATCCTTAGTCGCTCAATCTCAAAGAGGATGAGATTTAAGTGATTTCACTTAGCGATTAAGAGATAGTCGTTGTTCTGAATGATGATCTGATGGTTGTTGTTAAGTCTCAAAAGAAAACTGAAGTTAGAGTTAACTCTTCATGAAAACAAGATCACTCAGTCGCATTGTGGCTAAAAGAAACCATGGTGAGATCAAGGTAATATATGAAGTTTTCTTTGCGCCATGTTAACAGTTGATAGCCAATAAGAATAAAGGAGTTATGACAACGTGTTTCAAAAGATTGCTGAGTTGTTCTAGAGGAGCCAATAAAATCAAATATTGATCTCTTTTCAAATTTAATAAGTTTTTTAATGAAAAATCATCATTTCAAATTGATCATCTTCCAGTTCAAATTGCCAGGGCTAGGAGCTAGAATTCATTTCACAGCACGCGGGAGTAAAGATAGAAAAGACTAAATTGCAAATCCATGAAAGAGATTGGTGCATTTATAGGCATTACCGTTATCATTATATCTTACCAGGTTTTCATGAATCTAGAGCTCATAATTCACATCAGTGATTTGCATTTTCAGTGAGAACAGAACAATCAAGGTCTACATAGTGAACAGTGAAGATTGCAGTTTCAAAATTCAGAGTGTGGTTTTCAGTGCTGAAGGTTGAAGTGTTGAGTTGATTCACAGTAAGAAGTGAGGGTTTGGAGAAGATTTGTTTCAATATCGGTAAAAAGAAAAGGAAAGTTGATCAGTGACAAGTTATACCAAGAATCATGAGTAGAGCAGTGAGTGTTTCATCTACTAGTGGGGTAAGCGGGAACGATGATGATGTGAAAGGAAAAAGGAACTATTCAGAAGAGTTCATCCAGTTGCTCCAAGGCTTCAATCGAGGTAAAAAATTAAATGATGAGTATTCATGGGATAATTATGCATACATAAGAGATGCCAAGACACCAGAGTGATCTGGTTACCATTTATTTAGTTATTTTTATAAGAACAGTGATGGCCCTATGCCCATTTCAAACCCTTGGACCTGTGGATTAGCCAAATTAGTTGTTCCTGATGTGTTTGTTGATGTGGAATTGATTCTAGAATTGGCTAGTAGATATGATATTGTTTCTAAGTCCATCAAGAAGGATAATGGTACTGTCTTGGTAACCCTAGACCAAAATTCATTTATGAAAGATTTTAATATTTACAACCCGTGTTCCATAGAGATTAACTTGAAATCCCTAGCTGCCAGATATACCAAAGAGGCCCCTATTATAGCTAAATTAATCTAGGCCCACACACCAAGGGGAACCAAAAATTACATAGCCCCTATTCCAAGTGATCCATCACCGTATTTCTATAAATACCTATCTTTCTATATGAAGTATATATCTTATGCCTTATGCAGGGTCTTAGGAGTAGACAATGGGAGAGAGAGGGTATCATCAGATATGTTGATGATAATCTTAGAATTACAAAGCCCCTATGTGAGTACAGACTATGATTACATACAATTTGTAATTGATAAAATGCATCAAGGATTCCTGGATATTCAGAACAAAGTAGGAAGCCCTAAGTTCCTACAGTACTCTTTGTTGATGCACCTCATTATGTTTTACAATTTCCCTATTATGGACCAATCCAATTTACAACTAAGGAGGTTATATCATGGACAATAGAACCCTGTGCAATTATGGTTGAGGGTATGGAACTACACCTCCAAGGAGCAAGAATTTTGCGCTTTTGAGAATTGGTTAGTTTACCCATTGTTGAGTAATTTGGGAGTAGATATGACCATACTTCTAGTAAAGGTGTTGCAACATGTTTCAAACGTTGTTATGAACACTAAGTTATAATCACAAGATTTGTACGTGTCAAAATTATGGGAAATTAACTTTAGTTTATAATCCACATTCACTTCTATGATAATGATCATAAGAGTTGTTCAATTGCATATGGCATAGTAGTTCTTTGAGTATTTACAAGAAGACAGCCTCTATTGGAACCCATGAGCTACTTTTGATGAATGAAAACATGAAAATGAATTCACATTGACTACCATTAACATTGGTGTAACCCTATAACAAATCAGATTGAAGATGGAATGAAAAATTATTTGTTGGATATGTAAGCCACAACATTATGACACTAAATTTGATAAAATAATTGGAACTTTTTGTTTTGTGTTATCAATCAAAATAAGAGAATAATAATTGAAGGTTAAAAAGGTTATGTGAGTTTGATAATTTGTAGAAAAGATCACCAAAGATAAAGAAGTTGCCAAATATTGAAAGGAGGACCAAAAAAATTGGTAAAAGGAAGTTAAGTTGGAAGTTGAACTCATGGTGTTATTTTTTGAAAATAACTATTGCCCGCCACTCACCCTATCAAAAATGGTAGGTGAGAGAAGATAATAGGTGAATTATTGAATCTTTGAATGGTAAATATTAAAGAAAATATTACAAATTATTCATAATAAGATTTGTCACGCCACTTTTTTGAAAAATAAATTATAATAGTTCTAAGTCAGATGATATAATTAAATTGCAACAGATGAGATAAAGGAAGAGAAAAAACACGCAAAGCTATTGAAAAAAGGTGATATAAATCATTGTAAAAGAATCACTATTAAGGTGAATTTAATTAATTCATTCTCAACGTTAAATAATCGTAAAAGAGTAAAGAAAGTAAATGACAAGTTAATGTGTGTGAAAGGTATTTTGCAAGAAGAATTGGAGAAAATAAAAACGGAAAATGAAGAACTAGAAGAGAAAAATAGGTCACAAAACATAAACAAAGAAACATTAAAATTGAGAAAAGAAACTATTAATTTTAATTAATTACTTAAATCATATATATAAAGGAAAATCAATGTTTAAAATCTAAACTTATGCTATGCAATGTCTCTTGTGATACAAGTGATTTGTATTTTTCATTTGATGAGCCATCTAATATGGGTGAAGAGTGTGAAGCTAAACATGATGATATGTTTGAATCTACAAAATATGTAATTTGTGATATTAATTACAAAAGTTGGGTTCAAAGAATATTGGCTTGCAAATAGTGAAGAGAATGGGTTATGATGGAAATGATTTGAGAAAGCGTGGGAAAGGAATAAGAGAGCTCATTTAGCCATTTATGAGGCAAAGGAACAAAAGCCTTGGTAATGTTGAGAAAAATAAAACTGATGTTGTTAGTATTATAGGTTCATGCAAATTAGTTCAAAGAATGCAGTGTTTGCATTGTCATAGGGAAGAACATAAAGACGAGAAATTTTTGGATCGCATCCTTGTTCAAGTTGTGATTTGAATACTCATTCCCAAAATTCATGTTGGAATAAAGAGAGGAATGAACAAGAAATGAGCGATTCTCTTCTAATTGATTATGGATGGATTGATGGATCCAATTGGAAAAAGGTTACAAGAATGTTCAATAAATATTTTCATGTCAAAAAAATAATATACATGCAAAAATAATTAACATTAATTACAAAAGATTATTGTTGAACCTAAGAAGCTATAATGTTGGTTGCAATATAATAGTGTCGATCATAAAGATCATAGTACTGATCGCAAAGATTGTTGGGACAAAGTTGAGAGGGTTGAATTTGAACTCTAAGACTATTAATTTGACTTGTAGTTCAATTTTGTACCTATATCAATTTGGGGCGTAGAACATATGAAAGACAATGGGGCTACATGCCTAAGGGCTTAAAGTAAGAATTTCAGTAAGAATGAAATGCATCTCAGTACACAAGAATTATCTAAATAGAAATCTAGTTCAATCTTCCTATTATTTTTGTAACAGGAAATGTCATAGGAACGGTCACAATCTACACAAACAATAGTGGTAATTCTTTGTGTAAATCCAAAATGCAATTTACAATTCACACTTTAATTAACAAACTACCACTGCCAGAATATCAATAGCCAATATAACAATCTTGCTCAATAGTAAACAATGCTTAACCAAATTTCAAATGACAATGTTATAACAATAATCAACTGAATTGAAACACTATGCAAAAAAAATTAATCTCGCATTACAAAAATAAATCAACTAGGAAATCACTAGGCAGCCTAAGAAATGAACCTTGTCTACTTTGTTCACCTAATGATGAAGTAAGAGTGACTGTTTACGCCAAGCTAATAATGCAAATTGGTTATTCAAATATTTTAAAAACACAACAAAGTATGTGTGTACGTGTGTGTGTCTATATGTATATGTATATGTATATGTATATGTATATGTATATGTATATGTATATGCATATGTATAAAGGTATAAATATGTGTGTATGTGTGTGTGTACGTACATGTGTGTATGTGTGTATGTATGATAGATCTTCCCCCCACTTATTTTTTTCTTACTCTTCATCAATGGCCTTAAATTTGCATGTATTGGAGAGCTTATAACAGTAATAGGAGCCTATGAGGGAGGTGTTAACCATCGTATTCTCTCCTGATGATCATAATTTGTCATTAGCATACAAGGAAATAGTTTTTGGACCGTTGGTAACATGATCACCGAGTGATAGCAAATAGGGTCACCAAAACAGACAAACATAGAGGTCACCGAAATAGACAAGTACAGTGATTACCGAAATCAGTGAACATTAATAGCACTATCACCGAAAAATAGTTCACAGAGTAACCTGACAGACAGTTTACAGAGTAAACCGAGAACACAGTCTACAGAATGACCTGATAAAATTATGTCTACAGAGACATCACCGAGTCCCAGTCTACCGAGAGACGGTTTTTATCCTGAGAAAAGCGAATCTGAGATACACATTATATAAAGCACTTCAGTTGTATAATTAGCTTTATGCTTAGCTGCAAAACCATTTCTTGAGGATCAAGTAAAGCATATGTAATTGTTTTAATCAGTTTAACTGATTGTAAACATGCAAACTAGGAGATCAAGGTCAAGTTGTAAACCTTTGATCATAGAGTTTTTATTGTAAAGTGTGAAACCTAAATAGGTCAAAATCTTTGTATATATAGATGTATAATCAATCTGAACATGATGATTGTAGCCGCAGCAGACATCTACGGATAAGACAGAGAGTTTCATGGACAAGGATAGAAAAGGAAGAATTCAGTTATGAAGAACAAGATTCAAGGCTACCGAGTATAGCAGAGGTATTAATCAATAACTATAGGTGATACATTTATCTTGTGAACTTAAAGGATCTATATTCATCAATTCAAGATTGCATACCATCAGGTCAACAAGTATTTTTGACTACTCTCTAACAATTGTAACAAATAGAAGAAATCCTTTAAGAAGGTGGACTTAACAATCTTATTGTAAATCTCTTAACTGAGTGCACACTTAACAATGTTGTTAAAATCTCTTAACCGAGTAGACCTAAAATGTTACTCCTAACAAGGTAAGATCATCAGAAGTTATCACACTTGTAGCCTTAACTGGCACCTTCCATTTTGCAGATAGTGAAGCTTTGTGGGTTTCATCCCCACCGCAGTTTTTACCTTCTAACAGGGGCTTTCTGCATTACCAATTCTTGTGTTATGTGTACATGAATTTCATGAATGTTTCTATGAATGCTTACATGCAATCACATTTATGTTTTGATATTACATGCATAAGGTGGAAAATAAATATGGTCGGTAATGCAAGTAAAATATTACTAAAGGATAATTGATAAAAGTTTTAAGTGTACTGATTCACCCCTCCCCTCTCACTACACACCCTTCCATTATTCCAACAATTGGTATCAGAGCTAGATCTCTTATTTGGAAAATTTTAAATCACATGAGAGAAAAGATCATACAATGGAAAGGTATAAGCTTGATAAGAATATTTAAAATCAGAAGTTGGAGATACAGATCTTCTATGAGCAATACAAAGAAGAAAGAATCAAGATGAGAGAGCTATTGGATGAAAGAAAATCCATGACATATTTCTACAATGAAACTAACTATCATGAAGAAGAGATGCCTGATTTATTTGAGTCATTAGGATCTGCATCTGGTAATACATCTGACACATCAAAAGGAAGCATTACAAGTCTTAATGAAATCAATCAACATCTGATAGAACAAGTAAAGGTACTGCAATCGGTCAAGAGACACAAATGGTAAGAATGATTGATGTTATGAATAATTCAAGACAATTTGAACAAGAAAGAACATTAGCTATTGATGACAGGAGGAAGATCACTAAAAAGATGCAAGAGAAAGAATCAAAAATACAAAGACTAACTGAACATCACATTGAGATCACCAATCAGATAGTTCTTATGAGTCATGAGGCCAACCGAGTGAACATAGAACTTAAGGGGAAATTGGAATCTTTTGGTGAATTAAGAGAAGAAAATGAGAAACTAAAGCATGAATCAAGGATTCAGCAACAGCATAATGATATGATCAAGAAAGCTGAAGAAAGTACAAAAAGAATGGATGATTTTTTGAATGGACAAAGAAGACTCAACAACAATACCGGGTCAGGGTATACCGAGCATGGAGAATCATCAAACCGAGCTTATCAAAGAGATGTCTACACAAATCCAAGACCAAAGAAGTAGTCATGCAATCACTGTGGAAAACCAAGCCACACATCAAATGTTTGCAGGAGCAAAGCTAAAGGTATTCCTAAATCTACTTCTACATTCATAGTTGATTGTTATAATTGTAACAAGCATGGACATAAAGCACATGAATGCAGATCTAAGGTAAACCAACCAAAGAAGGAATCCTACATGGAAAAATATTGTTCTACTTGAAAAATTCATGGGCACACATTTAATGAATGCAGGAAAAAAGAAAAAGCAAGTATGGAAATCAAAAGAACAAAAAAATCCTTATCAACCGAGAAGAGTCGGTAAATCATATGTTTGGGATTACAACACATGGGTAAATTGCACAACATGTGGCAGATATGGACACATAGCTGCAAACTACATGAGGAAATGGATACAAAGGTCTAGGAACTGGACTAACTCTGGAATGGCATGCTTACATCATCATAAGGCCGGTCACCTAAGCAAAGACTGCAGAGACCGAGTGACAGAGTCAAGCACTTTTTCAAATGGAAACACTATTGAAGACATCATGAGAATGAGAAATCAAATGTGGAGGAGAGCTTCAAACAATGACAATGTTGGACCAAGCAACACAGTTGGTGACACCTCATCTAATGGATTAGGTGATATCACCACCCCCACCTAAGCAATACAAGTAAGTATTGAACTGCACTATACAAAGCTATATTTTACATCAGTGCCTATATGCATTGATAATATGCCAAATTAGCATGAATGAAGATGCACTATGGTATTACTTGTTATGATTTTGTGAATCCAATCTCGTCGATCAATACATACCAAGAATCATCGATGTACATATGAAAAACAACCAAGTTATTAATGTAAACTCGGCATCATCGGTATTCATGTAAAAGACAATCAAGTCTTCGCTACATACCAATCATCGTTGGTGAACATGTGAAAAGTGCAACTGAGTTGTCACTTGCTCTGAGGTTGCTTCTCAACCCGACGACCAAGGAGCATTCTCAAGCATCCCTCCTAGGGTTTTGTTGGTTGAAGATATCCGTGCATACATCCACTGCAAGGTTGCAAAGATTGGAGATCTTGAGATTGATGAAGCTTACAAGAAGCTATGCACAAATGGAAACCTTAAAGATGAACACAAGCACATTGAGGTGAAAGGGTTAACCAATGCCCTACTGTTCCTAAGAGAATTCAAAACCAAGTGGATACGCATTTTACTTAGTTGGGTACATGACAGAAAAATGTGGTTAGATGAACCAAAATCGATCACAAAGGATGCAATTCACGTTGTAACTGGTTATCCAATAACTGACAAGGCTAAAGCCCTAAAGCATCCTTCACACCCCAACATTAAAAGGTTAAATAAGGTAGAATGGGACGGAACAGGTTTGAAACTCAGTACAATCATCGACCCCAAAATGAAATTGGGTGCATGTGTGATTGGGTACAAAATTTCCCAAGCTAGCAGAATGAATAGTATAGCATGTGGAGCAGTTGACACTACCTATAAGATTGTAAAGAAGGGACTACAACTGGACTTATCTGAGCTGCTACTGAAGCAAATGGAGGAGAATATGAAGACAATTAGGTCATCCAAATCTAATTCATGTAAGTTCGATTCACTCCTTATGTGTACATTCTTCTACTTTCTGAATTTATTCCCCTCTATCAGTAATGTCACTTGGGACACTACCCAAGCTATAACTGCACATATTAGTGAATTTATTAAGTCACTAGGAGACAACTTCACATCTGTCATGGATGCATACTTCACTACTTTCAAGGACAGAATGCAGAAGAGAATGAGAATACCTGCACAACTAGTGGAACAATACAAAGATGACATTTGTTTCATAGTGGACACCGACACCACTCTAATCAAACCAAATGTACCGAGAACGGCATGGTTGCCACCATTGGATTATGAGATCAACATTGATCAAACTACGTACAAAGGCTATTGAAGCCTTACTGAATGAACCAGTGGACAAATCATTGAGCAGATTTGGCACTTATGAGGAAGCTAAGTCTAGAATCAAGACTGGCTTAGTAGTAAAGAAAATCGACAGGAAGAAAACAAATATGGTGAAAACACTTGAGAAGAAGTTGTCGGTAAACAATGAAGAACCAGAACAACAAGATGACACCAAGGGATAGTCACCCATCGGTGAAGATAAAGAGATAACTGACTCTGAGTCCACTGAATTAGATGCACCACCAGCCAAGAAGGCAAAGGTTACAAATGTAACAGATGCATCAAGGACTAGGAGAAAAACTACAAAAGAGGCAGACTCACCACCTGTAAAGAAAGGTATTGTGAGGACTTATCAAAAAAGAAAGCCTCAAACTGGGCAACAGGCACCGAGGCAAAGAAGGAAATATATAAGAGGCAAAGAGGACAAGGATGAAACTGAATAGGATGAGAGTGAACAAGGACTCCAACCTGAAAAGAACAAAATTCCTAAGACAATTGATGAGATTGCAGCATCAATCATTAACACAGGGAGCATATCACATCGCAAGATTAGACAATGGCTAACCTTGTCTCTCGAAGATCAGGATAAGATTGAGAAAGCCATAATTAAGGCAATGGTTACATACAAGTATGTACCAATACAATTAAACAAGAAAATGCCACAAGATCTTAATGATAGAATATTAGCAAGATGGATATGCCTTGCATACAGAGAAATAAATAAGGGAAAGATCACTAGTTACAATCATGCCACCCGAGTCAAAAGTTGAAGAAATTGATGAAAAATGATGAAGAAGCATGCAAAGAAATTTTCAGCTAATGACAAAGAGAGCAATGAGACTTGAAATGAAATCTTCAATGCCCCCAAGCATGTATTAGCTCTTACCGAGACACCTCACTATGAAGAGAAGGAGGCCACACCGAGCCCAGAACATATCTTCATCAATGATACCGAGGATGTCAGTCCAGTTGAGTTGACAACAGAGGCAACTAAAGCCATGGATGATGTACCTCAAATATTACAATCATTAGGGGATTCAACAGAGATCACCATTAAAGATATAACTATTATTGATTATGGTGATGATCCCAAAAAGGATGAAGATGTAAGTGTTTCCACCGAGAAACCAAAGGAAAAGGAAACAATGGATGTTGCACAGGTAAGTGTACCAGGTCACATGTCATTATTGATACAAGCTATCAATATAATAACTAAGGAGAAGGAAAAGACACCTGAGCCTGATACAAACATACTGATGGAAAAAGGTGATAAACAAGATGGAAAGCAAAAGGATACAAATGAGGAGAACAAAGATGCAAGTGGAGAGGAGAACCTGACTGATGCCACTGACAAGAAAACCAAAGAAGACAAGGTTACAGATACAGAAAAGGTTGATGTAGAGACGTGTACTACCGACCAACAGGTTCATACCAAGAAGCATACAAAAGGCACCACACCTCCTACACAATCACCGAAATCAAAATAGAAAGAGCATGAACTTTCTATAGTCCTCAATTCCCCTCCTTGCCGTATAATTCCACAAAAGAAGAAGAAGAGAAAAGCACTGGTCACACTTGAAGAAATCATTGACATACCTGACTGTGATCCTAGAACACTGGATCTTGAGTCACTGACCAAGTATGGTGAACTTTGCAAAAGAAAGGCAATGCAGGAAAAGCTCAAGAAGGAGCACAAAAATTCACAAGTCATGAATAATACAAAGGAAATATTATTGCAAATAGTACCTAACACTCAAATTGATCAAAATGCACCAATACTTGATCAATTAGCAGTTCTCACAGAGGCCATTACATCACAAAATGTGGAAGCTGACAAGGTGATTGAAGAACGTGCAGAAGAAAAGTGTCAATACAAGTTCACTGAGAAAATCAGCCAAGAAGTGGCAGAGAACAAGGTAAAAATTTATGTACTAGTAAATTCATTGGAACCTCTAATTTCAAAAGTGGTTGCCTTAGTTCAAAAGTTAAGGACACTAGAGCACTTCACTAAAGAGCATAGTGAAAAGATAGCAAAGATAGATGAAGATCTTAAGGCTAGTGCACAAAGTATCACAATCGAGGAAAATGCATTCAAATTGCATTATGAAAAGATTGTAAAATCTAAAAGGTTGAGACTTGAGCTACAAAAGGATGAAAGCAAAATCAAAGATGAGGTAACCAAGCTTCAAGCTATGTTACTCCCAAATCTCACATTGTTGTTGCAACACATGACTTCGGCAAAAGCATTAATTTCCACCCTGAAAATGTCAGTAACTAAAAGTATATATGACATGCACGCCAGAATCACTTTGGCCCACATGACCCTCGAGCACCTCAAGGAGAAATGGGAGAAGTAGATGGAAGATATTCAAAAATCCCATGCACACATATTTGACAAGCTGTAAGTATTACACCTTTGTCATTATTTTCAAAAAAAGGGGGATATATATGTATAAGGGGAAAATGGATATACCTTACAAAGAAGGATAACATGTCAAAAGCCAAAGAGGGAAATATACAAAGGAGGAAACATGTACATACACTGTACTGAGGCATGCACATAGGGGGAGTCATTGATAAGGTAAACACTTGGTGTATATACTGAACATATCAATTTGCACATATCAGTTTTTAATACTAATTCCAAAGGGGGAGATTGATGATCATAATTTGTCATTAGTATAAAAGGAAACAGTTTTTGGACCGTCAGTAACATGATCACTGAGTGACAGCAAACAGAGTCACCGAAACAGACAAGCACAGAGGTCACTGAAACAGACATGTACAGTGATTGTCGAAATCAGTGAACACCGATAGCACTATCACCGACAGACAGTTCACAGAGTAACCCGACAGAAAGTTTATAGAGTAAACCGAGAACACAGTCTACAAAATAACTTGAGAGCAATATGTCTACAGAGACATCACCAAGCACCAGTCTACCGAGAGACAGGTTTTATCCCGAGAGTAGTGGATCTGAGATACACATCAGATAAAGCACTTTAGTTTTATAATTAGCTTTATGCTTAGCTGTAAAACCGTTTCTTGATGATCAAGTAAAGCATATGTAATTGTTTTAATCAGTTTAACTGAGTGTAAACATGCAAACTAGGAGATCAAGGTCAAGTTGTAAACCTTTGATCATAGAGTTTTTATTGTAAAGTGTGAAACCTAAATAGGTCAAAATCTTTGTATATATAGATGTATAATCATTCAGAACATGATGATTGTAGCCGCATCAGACATCTATGGATAAGACAGAGAGTTTCATGCACAAGGACAGAAAAGAAAGAATTCAGTTATGAAGAACAAGATTCAAGGCTACCGAGCAGAACAGGGGTATTAATCAATCACTATAGGTAATACATTTATCTTGTGAACTTAAAGAATCTGTATTCAGCAATTCAAGATTGCATACCATCAGGTCAACAAATGTTTTTGACTACTCTCTAACAATTGTAGCAAATAGAATAAATCCTTTAAGAAGGTGGACTTAACAGTTTTATTGTAAATCTCTTAACCGAGTGCACACTTAACAGTGTTGTTAAAATCTCTTAACCGAGTAGACCTAGCAAGTCTAAAATGTTACTCCTTACAGGGTAAGATCATTAGAAGTGATCACACTTTTAGCCTTAACCAGCACCTTCCATTCTGCAGATAGTGAAGCTTTGTGAGTTTCATCCCCACCACAGTTTTTACCTTCTAACAAGGGTTTTCTACATTACCAATTCTTGTGTTATGTGTACATGAATTTCATGAATGTTTACATGCAATCACATTTATGTTTTGATATTACATGCATAAGGTAGAAAAACAATATGCTCGGACGTAATGCAAGTAAAATATTACTAAAGGATAATTGATAAAAAAATTAAGTGTACGGATTCACCCCTCCCCTCTTAGTACACACCCTTCCATTATTCCAACATCTCCGGCCTCCAATTGACACGATTATCAAGGTGGATTGGAAACTCGTTTTGTTGTTGTAAATATTTTCTTACAGACTTCCTACCCACCATTAATGTTAAATTTAGTACATATATTCTAGTACCCAGTTTCATACTATTATTTTTGTTTTGGCCTATCTTTCTTGTGCAAAAGAATTTTATCCAGGTAAAAATTAATTCAAACAGGTTTTTATTTGGATACCTACTCATTAAAAATAGAAAAAATATGTTCACTCCTTTACTTCGTACAATAATGGATGTGTGTGTGTGTGTGTGTGTGTGTGTGTGTTATAAGTCATAGGCCACTAGTTGTAACATTAAAACAAACTTTATTTAACAAAAAAATATTTTTAAACATTTTGACAAGTGACAATAGCGGGTAATCACTTCCTCGTTTAGTAATCACTTCCTCGTCTATGTACTTGGATAGTTGCAATTTCATAGATGTCTTTACAACAAAGAAAGTCATAAATGACAATTGTTATAAAACTAGAATATTTTAATTTTCCTGAATTTAACCAGCACACTCTAAGATTTGACTGCTCAGCTGATTGGTGCAGTCCCACTTCTTTGGCTATCCCTTTCCATTCAAAACATTGTTACCTTTACAGTTCAAATTGAAGCTGGTCCCGCCAAAATGTACAATGTATTCGCCTAAGCGTTTGATCATCGTCTTCATTGGACTTCATCTCTATTTTGCGTGAATGACTATGGTCCCCGCCCGTGACATCATAATGTTACCACTCAAAACATTCTTCCATGGAGGCCTCATCTAATAATGCTGCGAGTACAGGGGTGCTTTGCTTTGTTAGCTTTTGTTTATATAAATAGGTGTTGCAGTGGAAACAATGGGAACTTCAAAGAGGTTATGCACATCCATCAAATCATAATGGAAGGGGGATTATTGTTAGAATACTACAATTGGAAATGCTTTAGTAAGCATGTATACAAAATAGCGAATAACTTCTATATGAACAGAGATATAATATGGTAGATGATATTAAACACTGTAATTATACCAATTGCCATCCAAACACTAAGATAACCCACAAATGCTACCAAATTATTGTAGATTTAAATATTGTGCATATCTACAAAGAATCTAATAGGTTGGCAATCTTTGAAAGGCAAATTATGACATTGAGAACGTTGAATCATTAGTGTTATCGAACCTACATACAAACCAGAGGGAGCAAAGCCTTATTTTGGATGCAGGCTGTAAAAGTGCAGATGCAGTGAATGATTTGAATTCTGAGATCTAGGATCTCTGTTCATGTTGTTGGTGGCCTAGAATCATGTGTCCTCTGAGTTTGTCATGGATTGGGGTGAAAGCATGTATAAGATAAAAGGAGCTAAACAATAATGACAATCTTGGAACAGTAAATGGAGAGAAATGAGAAATGTATATGCATTGCAAAGGACTCATATACTTAAGCTTGAATGGTTTTTAATATTTTGAAGGATCCCAAGTCTTTGATATAGAGAACATTCATGACGGTGTTCTATATGAAAAATTCCTGAAAAAGATCATGTTGAGCATAGGAAGGTTGAGTTGGAAAGCTCCCTACTCATATAATCACTAAGCCAAAGCTGCAGGACATAGTCAAGCAGGACATTTCAGTGTTCAACATTAAGAAATTGGGTGCATGTCTATTTATAGGGTTTGTGATGCATAGCCAGCAAAACTGAACAAGATAACAATTGAGGCTGTAAAACTTTTTTTTGATAATTGACATTCTATTTAGATTTAATTTAGTTTACTTTGTAGATCTATTGGTCTCCATGATGTGGAAATAATGCATTTAATGCATGCTCTATTTTTATTTAGGTGATATGACCTATGTGATGAGGCTGCAACTAGATTTTATAAAAGTTGGCAATGTATTTATGTAGATTTAAAAAATTTAGTGAATACCGTTTAAAAAATTTGAAATATTAAATATATTTTTTATTTTATTTAAAATGGAAAAATAGTCAATGTGTCTTTAGTCTACTAGTGAAGTCAATTGGTTCTTAATGAGCCTATAAGGGATCAAGTCTTGTTGAGTGTATGACTTTGACACGATAAGGGATGAGGCCGTGGTCATGGCCCGGGCAGATTTTAGATTGTTTATTAAAAAAAATTAAATTTCTATAAAATTTAAAATAGAAAAAAAACTTAATAATGTAATCAAAAAGCCTCTTATAAAATGTGGAACACAAATTAATGACTGGTTTTCAAATAAGAGAAGATAATTCAGTTTTTTATTATAAATTTTTAAGTAATCTTAAGTAATGTGAGTTATAAATTTTAAATAAGAAAATTAATATGTTTATGTTTTATAAATGAATTATTTTTAATTTATTTTATTCACTTGTATATAAATTATGAGATAAAAAAAATTAAAAATTAAATATAATTTGTTAAAGAAAAATATTGAAGGGTTATTAAATCTAATTATTATAAAATTTTAATATAATTTTATTTTTATTATCTAAATAATTTAATTGATTATAATTTTAATAGCAGTATAAATTTTAGTTAAAAGTTGAATCAAGTGTTTAGCATTTAACTAAATAAAATATAATTATCAAGGTTCTATTGGGGGTATTATCATCCCACTTCATGTAGAAAAAACATAATAAGAAGGATGTACCAAGTTTTGATGGTTATTGAAGGGCACTTGGTTTAATGGTGAAGTCCATGTGGCAATCTAGATGGCGTTGAGTTCAAATCTTCCAAAATACAAAATAAAATAAAATAATGATTGTTCTCCCTTAAGGCACATAAGAAATTACTCTAAAACGCTAATTAGGTTGTCATCATCTTTGCAAGGTTAAAATAAATATACCTTCATTCACATAATTAAATGTTCTCATTGTATTATACATACATCGATGTTGAGTGCATATAATTCAATGCCATGTAAAGTTTAATGAATGCATATTAGAGTTATGTCTTACAAAACATTGCGTTGACATTTTATGTCCATGTGTAAGTATTAGTGTGATCATTTTATGTTCATGTGTAAGTATTAGTGTGACATGTTGCTAATTATAAACTTAGGATATATTAATGATAAGAGAATTTAGATTTACTTTGAAGGACCCACTTTGGTAAATGCGCATAATTTATGCATGATTGTGCCCAATTTTGGGAGCTTTTCCAAAAATTGTTTATTCCCCTATAATTCATGACTTTTTTGTCTCATTTTTTTCAAGACTAGGGTTCCCAACACCCTATTGAAGAATGGAAGTTGGGTTTGCAAGTCATGGGAATTCACCTTGCTTTGTCAACCTTCCCTACAAAATTATTTAGAAAAGGTGCAACTTGCATATAAATACAAATTTCAAAGGTTATTTTTAGTCTTTCAAGAAAGCAATCCTAACATCCTAGCAATCAAAACAAACATAGATCTACATTCAAGGAGAAAAGCATTCAAGCATACTAGTTTGTTACAATAATCATGATCAATTACATTGTGTTTCTTTATGCTGAAAATGTGCACTAACATGTTGTAGGAATTCAATCCATCACATAAAGCCTTGTGTGAGAATCCATGAAAGGGTTTCACACTTGATGTAATATCTTGTTTATTCATCATTTCATTACATGTTTAGCCTCTATCCTTGCAGGGACACGTGCACAAATATAATTGTTTGCCACTATGGAAGTGGAAACACTAACACAGAGATTGACTTAGGAAAGCCCCTAAATCAAACAACAATTTTCCTATTTATTTTTGTGTAGGTGCAGATTTGACATCAAGAAATTTCTTAGACTAGGGAACCCAATGCTCTTGTCTTGCATCTTTGAACTATATGTTTTAGAGATAGTAATATTGATTTCTAGCTAACATGCCCCACCCAGCAAACTATTTGCATCACTACCTCCAACCACCCCTCACCATCTACAACCCTACTACCATTAGCACCATTCAGATTTCAAACTCCCATTTCTTGCTTCTTTCCAATTCAAAACAAACCATCCGCTCCAACACTTGTCATGACTACATATTACTATCATTACATTTATTGATGCATTATGTTGCTTTCATTTAGTATTTTATTGCATCTTATGAAGCTAAGATAGAATATTCTTACTTAGATAGGTATATAAATGAGTAGCATTTGTAAACATGTAACATGAATTTTTCATATTTAGTAAAGGAGTTATCCACACATAACTCTATCAAAATACTTCCACATTCTTTTAAGTCAACTTTGTAATTCTTCACATGCTCTTCCATGTAAGATAAGATAAGATAAGATAAGATAAGATAAATTTATTAATGTCCAACGAAAGACCAACTAGGGTCTATGGGACAGGAAATAAAAATCCAAAAAGCAAGAAACCAGCGGACCACCAAACAGTGGTCAGGGGAACAACAAAAAGAACAAGGAACCAAACAAGAAGCAGAGAACAAAGAACCACCAGGGAAAGGACTAGGGGTCCTTCCCGAGTGGAAAGAAGTCCAACACAGAAGGATAGTGACCCAAAAGAATAAGGGTACGGAGCCAGCGTCGTGATCTGCTGGTGGTTTGTCGCTGATGAGTAGAAGCACTGTGAGGTCTCACGGATTTGGAGTGACCGATGGTGGAGGCACATGAGGGCCGCTTCACACCCCGAACCGAGGGTGAGGGCGAGAATAAATCCATAATGAGCTACTCAGTGACCAGCTTCAGGGGAAATAGAAGCTTCAAGGTATGGTCACAGAGCCGAACCGTCTCCCATAAATAGAGTGCCAGACATGTTAGTAATAACTGAGAGGGGGGGTGAATCAGTGGCCTCAAAAATTTATCCTTCAAACATTAACCACCAATCAAATAAACCTCAGATTATTAAGTCCCTACAAGATGCATGCCATGAAATACTTGTAATGAATAACTGTCTGTCAGTTTTCCTTGTCTGTCCTTATTCTCCTTGATTACCAATATGCAGTATAACTATTTACCGAAACTCAGTAAATAAGCAGAGTATACCGATCAACCCAGTGTTAACTATGTCAGATACAAAACAATAAAGAAATGAATCATACACACATAACACATGAAGTTTTAACGTGGAAACCCTATTAAGGGAAAAACCACTGGGACCGGTACCCCAAATATTCACTCTTCTGAAGTGAGCCCTGTTAGGAGCCAACCCTGTTAAGGGTTACAAACACATTGTTAAGTGCGACCTTGTTAGAGGATTTCATACATAGAGGTTGTCACTTAGTATCGGCGTCTATTGCTACCATCCTTGAATCAGCCTCCTTCTTAGACTGTCAATAGGTATCGGGCAAATCCAATGCTACTTTCATGAATCAACCTTTTTGGCACTTCTTGGGATGTACCTCAATATATAGAAGACTGTTAAGTCCTACTCTGTTAAGAGACTCGATGCCTCAATTGTTAAACTGAAACACTATGACATGTTTCTAATGCAACTTTGAATTGCATATTTTTAGATCTATTTAAGTACATTACCTCTCTGATCAATGTATCAATTCAATTCTTTGTGCTCTACACCTTCTGCTCTATGATGTTGTGCTTCACTGTTCGTCGGTGTCTGCAGAATTCTTTAGCTCTCCTTCAGCTTGATTGATCAGGACCGTATAAAGTTCTTCTTCATCAATTTCTCTTCAGCATCCTCTTTTCATTCACTAGCCTTAATCCCCTTTCCGTGAATGTGATGTTTCAAAACTGAATTAAGCTTGTCTCTTATATAGACATGATTTTCACTGTTTCTTGATTCTTGGCATGAAAAACAATCCAACCAATTAGATTTAAAGCATAACTCCTGATTTATCTCGTAGTTATCTTCTTGCCAACTATACAAATCTTCTTTAAATCAATTACTTAACTCTAGTCGAATAAAACAAAGAAAACAACCAGTTAAGTCTATCTTTTAGCTCTTGCTAGCTAGATATTGTCATTTTCTGATCTCTCTGTTCCGTCGATCAATTCTTTAGTTAGTTGTCGGTGACAACTGAAAGTTCCATCGGCATGACTCCAGTTAGCTTTGGGATCTCCGTTTGTCGGGCATCATTGGATCTTTACTCGTTAGGCAACTCTATTTTCAACTCATCGAGCATCCTGTGTGTTTGCTTCGACGGGCAACACTATCTTTTGTTCGTCGGGTATCACTGTGACTTTTCTTCTTTTCCTTTATCGATGGTGTGCACTCCATCGGTATTATCTATCACGTGGTGAATAATTGACTTTTATGCATTGCTGAAAGCATAACCTTGTTCTATTGATTCTCTGAAGTCTTTGGCATTATGTACATGACCGTATAGATGATATCAAGTTGACATCAATGACAATACAAACCATTAACTGACTTAATGCTTTGCATTATCTTCAACTTAACATTATCAAACATTCAATCAGTTACATGTCATCAAGACATTTCTAGTCAGAGTAGCAAAAGAAGGAAGTCAAGGAGCTGCAATCTCTGAATAAGAAATAGAATCTCCCTCTGATCTCATAGTATATAGGGCAATGGAAAATGAAATGTGCCTCGGTCTCAATCTCAGACAATGTGCATAAACTGTAAATACGATCCTCTTTGTCAATGTGATGATCAGTCTATGCACGCAGGCGGTGAGAGCCAACTCTGAAAGATCCCAGCGCGATCCGGAGAGTATGGCACCAACGCTGTGATAAATATCTGGGTCGAATGATGATCCCATCCTGGATGTATAAGAAGTGCTTAGCATAAAAATCCATCCTCGGACGCAAACCCTCACTAGGGTTGGTCCAGGTTGAGATGATGTACTGTTGTTATATGCTGAATGTGGACCTCTGAATTCGGCACAAACACACCATAGTCATTATACAATTGTTCAATTTACAAAAATGAACATGAATTGTCCACCTTGCAAACTCGATTGAAGCAACATGTTGCCTCCTAATCAGTTGGGGATGTTGAGTTTTACCCTCAGAACGAGAGCCAACAACCTGACCATTGCTAATATGGAGGATTTCTAGAATGTAAGAAAAGACCAATTTGATGTTACTCTATGAAATTGAAACTGCAACTAGTCTATGAAAAGAGATGCAATTAATCTATGAATTGAGAAATGATTGATCTAGAATTGAATTACAACTAATCTATGGAAGCCAAATGCAATTAATCTAGGAAAAGCAAATACTCTTATTCTAGGAATGAAATGCTTGTAATCTAGAAAGGAAATTGCTTTTACACTAGAATTGAACTTGTCATTAATCTAGAAAGCTTTGAGAGAATCAAATTGAAATGTAAGACATATAAATGAATCACAAATGAAAGTGATACATCTTCAATTCCAATTGAAACTAGCCTAATTATGCAAATTTTAAGCTTAAAGCATGAAAGAAATTAAATGCAAATTGACTATAGATTTGATGCCCTCAAAAATCATCCTCTCAAATGAAGAAAATGAGGTCCAATTTATAGAAAACCATGGAAAGAGAGTGAAGAGTTTCTGAAAAGAAACAATTGTCTCTTCATTCTCTTTTGAGACAAAAATGCAAAGATTATTTAATTAAAAGGGTGGATTATTGTCACATGAGTGTCCTTTCACATGGAATTATGGAATTCCTTTTTGAGGATAATTCATCCAATAATTAAATAACCTTTCAATTCCTTTTATGTATATTAGCTAAAGGGGGTG
>MU225549.1:804084-817124 GCA_018584345.1 Thuja plicata
AAACATTAAAATTAAATCATAACATCAGTTTAAGTATCATTGTTTGAAGTTCAACTAATGGATTAATAATTTATTGATATTCTTCTTCTTCATCATCATCATCTTCTATATGGAGCCTAATAAGACTTGAAGGTTGATTTTTCCCCACTTTTATCGGCGCAGTTTCCACCCCAAATTATTAAATGGGGGTTTGGGGGCAAAGCCCTCAAGACGGGGTCAAGGGGCAGCACCATAAGATGAAGAGTTATTTTTCAGCTCCATAAGACATCAAATCATAAATGTATGTAAGATGAAGATCCATGAAACGTATGTCTATCAGTATTGGATAGTTGCATCCATTGGTCGTTAAGAGACGTATCTTTCCAAATCGCACCTCGCCATGAACATTTGTTATTTGAACATTTTCTATTTGCACAAACCAGCTTTAGGGTTATAACAAAGAGGAAAGATAAAAAAAAAAAAAAATTAAAAAAAATAAGTGTTTTTTAATTTTCTTGACTTCACTTCACTTGAAGCCATGTGGCCGATTCATGTCAGTTCACGCAAGTAATTCAAGCAATTTTTTGCATGAATCGACGATTCAGGTGATTCATGCCAAAAAAACTGCCGATCTGATTCACCGGCTCCAATAAAATCGGCCATGATGAACCGAATTGCCGAACTGGCGATTCCGGCGATTCTCGTTACTATGGTTTACACGCACACAAAATGTAAATGAAAATAGCACAATTGTCAAGCTTTCACCATACTCCAAATTACAACAGGACTACGAGTATTTTAGAAGTAAGTTCAACGGAGGATGTGATGCCAAGCTAATGCCTAAAGATAACTAGGAACAAATAATTCCATGGTTTATTCAAATTTTAACAATTTAAGTTAACAACAAACCTGAAAGCAAGAGTATTTATCCCAAACATGAGATATACGCCAAAAAGAACTATGAATTCTCATTTCCACTGTAACTATATATCGTAACAAAACAATTTTGTAAGGTAACTTTATTAATTAAACACTAAAACTATTCAGTTTTGTTGTGGCAATCTATTCTGATAATGAAATATGTCTGCAGGTTTGGTAATGTATAGATTCTTTGGTAATCTGACATTAAAATGGCAATTCAAAATTAGTTAGTTTCATACAAGTATACATTGGATATGTCAAGGCATCCAGTGAGCATACAAATGTACAAAAATTGCAGAGCTGTAACGTAAGCTCTTATTCGATCAATTACTAGATACAATGGAGCATGATATTCTCACTAGCACCAACTAGTTCCCAAAGTTAAATTTAATTGAGAAGTACTTTCATAAACTACAAATGAAACTGTACTCCATTTCAAGTCACTCTTGCTGTCTGCACTTGCAATGTTGTATTAGATTATCATTGTATTAAATTATTAATCAGAAGCTTGAAACCGATATCATGAGTTGATGAGGGATGACTTTCAGTGGAAAACAAAAATACTATTTAAATAAAATAGTTTAAAGGGTTTAAGATTATTCACATGTTTAAAACAATAGGTTCTGCTTAAGATTTTAGAAAAAGACAGGACTTATACAAATAAAATCAGAAGGTTAACAGTAAAAATATGTTTGGCACAGTAGCTCAACTCATAGAACAAACATTGTATTTCTGAAGATACTGTAGACCCAATCTACTCACTTGCATTGGCCATCCCCATCATTTTCAACATATTGTGATCCTCTTTGAATCGATTAAGCACTGTTCCTTTCATTGCATTTGATGTTTCCTGTTCATTTGCTTCAACAGCTACTCCCCAACATTCTATGGTTTCTGGGTAGAAATTTGCTTGTTTTGACAAGCATGGACTGTCATATGTGACACACTTGAATGATTGACCTTGATCAAAGGCTCCAGCTAAAAAAAGTCCAAAATGATTCACCCGTCCTCCAAAACCAAGACCATTTGGAATATTTGTTGACGTGAAATTTGTAGCACACTGAAAACAATGTACATGTTAGCCCTGAAATTAAAAGCTTTGTCCTTGCAGCATGTACAGAAGGAACAATTTCAATATTATAAAGAGAATGCTTGAATAATAAAACCCTGCACTAAAGAAAATTAAAACAACCAAAGCAAGCACTCAAAATATAACTTTGCCATTCCAAGGCATAATGGATAAATCATATATGCAAAAATGTTCATCAAAATCTTTATAACCACAGCAAGCCCATAGGGAGTACACGGAGTCTCAAATGCACATTTACCAGAAGACTTGAAAAAGTTAACAGAACAAAAAAAATACAGCATGCCTAATAGCAAGGAAATATTTATCCACCATGTGCTGTTCATGCTTAATGGCATTCATAATTTCTTAATTATACACAACCATACAGCACTCTCCAGAAAACAATGTGGAGAAAGGTTTATGGAGGTTGAGTATTCATCCATAATCTCATCAATTTAAAGCTTGTAGATATCAAGAACTGACAAGAATTGGTTAGTGTTACTTATCTATGAAGTGACAGTAAAAGAGGAAGTAATGTCATGGAAAGGAAAATGGGAAACGTGGACTTTTATCATGGAAACCCTGTGTAATGGAAACACCAGCTGGTGGTAGTGCAACTGCAGTTCTACCAACCCTTTTGTTAGGCAAGTACAATGACTTGCAAGAGAGTGCAGAAAACAATCTGCCCCTCCCTTCCACTAATCCATACTGTCAAGCCATTTCTGTTACAATTGAAATCCTACTTTCAATGCTTACATCATTCAATTGTACCTCCCATACTGTCAATAGCCTTCTTTAATATGTACAGACATACTGAGAACCCTTCCTGTGTACTGAAAGGTCGCCAATTCAAGAAATTGAAGAGTCAAAGGTGTCTTTTTATGTTCAAATTATTGAAAAATAATGTTGGATGGTGCTGCTGTATTCAATAGTCCAGCAATTACAAGACAACAAGGGCTGTTTTGAGATCACTGCTGATGTAGAACTGGCAATTTTGAACTGTCAAGGTTTATGAATTTTCGAGTGTCAAAACTTACATAAAATGATTCCTCTCATTTCAATGATCCATTTTGGATCACACCTGCCTTCTTATTTTGTCCCACAAAAGCTTACACTAAAAATATGGAAAAATTCCTTCATCTCCAAACTTTTGTGTCCTTGTGACTAGAACAAGACTCCCTACACATCAAGTTGATGTTCCATATTAGAAAATGGTGGCACTGCGTCACTTTTCACACTGCAATAAGGATTAAAGCTTCCATGATGTCCTTGTTATGATCTCTCAATGTGTCACTTGCTTTTACAACTTCTATTGTCAGATGAAACTATCCACACTACAACCCATTGTGATGCTCAAGATATGCTACAATGACAGCCGTGGGGTAGAAACCATACGACAACAATGCTATGATGGTTTCTCCCTGATTGCTTTATACAAGAATTAGAGAAAACATGTAAATGAAAATTATAAAATATTGTCATGCTTCTAAAACAGATCACCTTTTTACTTGAAGCAGAGTCAGCCCCTTCAACATTAACATACTCATTTAACTACTCGTTAATCAAATGTACATACAAGTGACAGCAGCTGTCCCTTCTTTCCTTATGCAGATCAAGAAATGCCCGGGCTGAGAATGACGACCCCTTACCACATGGTGGCAAAGCTCCACAAATCCCAAGTGTTTATAATCTGCTCTAATACCACAACTGATATGTAATTTCACCAATTTAAAGCTTGTAGAAATTAAGAAACAGGAGGAAAGGAAGTAATACTATGGATTTTTATCCATGTGGTAGCGGCAAATGCGCTTCTAACAACACTTATTGATAGTTAGGCCAACAATATGAATTGGAAGAGAATGTGTTATCAATCTGCCCCTAGCTTCAACTAATACTAATTAATTATGAACTGGAAGAGAATGTGTTATTACTATTCTAATTAATTCTTTAATTTTCAATGATATGAATAGTTAGGCCAACAATATGAATTGGAAGAGAATGTGTTATCAATCTGCCCCTAGCTTCAACTAATACTAATTAATTATGAACTGGAAGAGAATGTGTTATTACTATTGTAATTAATTCTTTGATTTCTGGAGGAAAACAAAGTCATGAGCGGAGGTTGGGTTTTGGAAGGAGGAGAAATTGTAGAGGCCGATGAGGGAGACGATGATGGTGAGGATGATGCTGACGGCTGTTGGCTTCTTGTTTTTGCCCTATCACATGGGGCTTTGGAGGAGGGATCTGTTAGATCTTGTCCGGTTATTGTCTTTGCCCATTGGGGGATTGTCTGCTGTGTGACCCTCCTTGCAACTTGGACTCTTGCTTTGTATGGGCTGTCTGTGCTTGCGGGGTCATTGGACTCTGGTCTGTGGTCCTGTGCTTTGCAACGTTTGGTTACGTTCCCCTCAATGTGCCCTATTCTGGGGTTGTGGTTCATTGCTGCACTTCCTTCTGTGGATATGAGAACCTTGTCTGCTTTTTGTTGTAGATTTGGCTGCGGCATTGTTTATTTCTGCCAGAAGATTGCTAGGACCCTCGTGTGCTGTGCGCCCGATCCTTTGTGGGTCTTCCTTCCCGAGGCTTCTGGGTCTTTGTGATGTTTGGACGAGGAGCAACCCCTTTCCTTCTCATGGACTGGGTGTTCTATTGGGCTTCTCGACAGACATTGCCATGTATTTTCTCAGGCTTCTGTGGCTGCTACCCTGGATGCTGGTAGGAGTTTTTATTATTGCCTTGCCTCCTTTCTTCTTGGATACATTTCTTTCAGGTCAAGTTGGTCATTTGGGGACTTACTGATTTCTGACTGTGAATCCTCTGTTTTGGAGGGCTTGGAGTTCTCTACCTCCTGCCCTAAGGAGGTGGGTAGTGATGACGTGTTTCTCCTAGCTGTGTTTATAAAAATCTCTACAAATAGCGGATCTATTGAGGTGGTCCTTTGTGGAACTGTAGAGGTGGTCCGACAGGGCTTGTGTGATAAGGGCAATGAGGTTGAATGGTGCTCTGTGTTCCGCTCTCATTTTTTATTGCTTGGAGGTGAGGTGGGATCCTTTTCTATCAAGGTGGAAAGGAGTATTGCAGGCGAGGAAGGATCTTTATGTTGGGAAGGTCTTGCAATTGATGGTTGGTTTTGAGATTCCTCTTAAAACCCAAAAAGGTTATGGGAGCCTTGTCAAAACCCACATTTCGGTCTTCTGACATTGGGCTTATTGTGGTGGTTCTTGCTATGATGGTTGCCAGTTGCTTGTTCGTAGTGGTTTCTCTTGTAAAAGGTTTCAGGGTGCCTTTCAAAACCTGATGGCTCTTTTTGTCTTCGGGCACCCTTTGTCTACTTTTTCTACAGTTCAAAGTGCTTTTGTGATCACTGGGCTTCTGGGTGCCTTCCAAAACCAGTTGTTTTCAAGGTCTTTGTGGCCTCTTTCCTTGTCTGAGACCATCTCTGTTCAAGGTCATCTGACCAGTAAAAGGTTACGGGAAGCCATTCAAAACCCACTGTTAGTTTTCAGTTTCCTTGGCTGTTTTGTTTCCAGTGCAAGGGTTTTTCATTGGAAGATGGTTCAGGGTTCCTTCCTAAACCCCTATGTTATTGTTCTGATTATGTGATTTTTGGGGTCAGGTCCCTTGTTCCCGTCAGTTGTAATATATTTGCTTGCATTGTTTCTTCATTAACTTCAAGTGCTGGTTCATAATGCTTAGAATGCCTAATTGGGAAAACTATCTGAAGATTGAACTGTTGAAAAGTTTTCTTACCACCTCCTTGAGTTGCCAAATCATCATACCATATGCTATAATTTCAATTTTTTTGATACAGAACAGTTGGCTTCTTTATTTCACCACCAGAGTCTTTAAGCCTAGAGTGAATTAAGCTGATATCTCCCAGAATACCACTTTGAATAACAAATATCTCACTTCTTAAGCCTATGAGAACAACTTGTTTTACTTCACTCAACAGATCACTCCTGATGCTTGTCCTACAGATTTCATTTGATTTGTAACTGCGTGATTGTTCTCTTCATGAATGCGAATTAAATTACATGCATGTCTACTCGTATGGGTTGTATTTTTTCTTCTTCCTTTGTCTATACTTGCTTTTACTGTCCCCGACAGCAGCATATGGTAATGGACAACCTTCATGTTTCAAGCATAAGGAAAAAGCATTCAAACATTGCAATAAAATTATACAACATAGATGTCCACACAAGAAAGACATTACTAAAGACCATAACATTAAAATAAGAGAAACATAATCAATTCTGTGTCAATTATTGTATAGTGCATATTGGAAATGGAAAGAAATTATCTTTCCAACATCCAGGAGATCAAAATAATCCATTGTACTTTGATTACAAAAGCATACCTTCCAAGGTTTCCCCATATGTTTACAAAACCAAAAGTTGACAAAACTTTAGCATTTCTCCACTTCAGCGTTTCATTTATTACAACTTTGCACCTATAACTCTCTATTTTTAAGGCTTTCCTTGGATAGATTAGTAGTTGCCTCTAATAAAAGAACTCCTTTCTTCTAAAAGTAGAATCTTCCATAGGACTAAATATCTTAAATCTGAATTTGTTTGATCAAGCATTTTAGAATTCTTTCTATTTGTCCATATTTCAATCTCGATGTGTTGCAGGCCCACACATCACATCCATAAAGCACCACCTGTGTGACCAAGTAATGTGTTCTACTTTGCAGTGACCAATGTGTTCCCCATCCTTGTATTCTCTCCGCTCTGTATATTTACCAACTGGGCTTATCGTGAAAATACAACCCAAGAAATTTGTATTCTACTACTACCTCTAGGGGATAATCATCAAATTGGAGATTTAACAATTTTTGGCCTCTTCGAAGAAAATAAATCAAATCTTATCTTTGCTGGAATTACCTGTAGCCCTAACTCTTTGCATGAGAAATAAAGGCCTTTGACTGATATCTCGTACATTGAGTTGTCTCCAAGTTGAGCTTAGTTCATAAGCTTATGGGAGAAACTTTGACATTTGGCAACCCTACCATACACCTCATCTTACCCGTTCTGTCCATTTGTTAAACTTCCAAAGATATTAGCCAAATATAGTGAGTTACAAAGGGCAGCACTATTTGAGCCTGTCACTGCCAAAGCCTTTTCACAACCCTTCTTTTCCTTCAATTTTGGCTTGGATTTACTGAAATTTTTTCACTGCAGTCCTCTATTATTCTTCCATCCTGCTTCATAACATGCATTCATGTGCAGTGTCGAAGGGTTTTTGAAACCCACAAAGCAACAAAATGCATTTCTACGCCTAGGTTATTCCAGAAAATTTCAATCAAATATTTAAGATTAAGAAATAATTTATTATTGATTTTTTTGATTTGAAAGCTGTGTGCCCTTTGTTTTTCTATTCAACTACCAATTTTGCATTCTACCATGCCTCCAAATAAGTTCGAAAGAAGTTGACATTAATGGTTTCAGTAGTTTCAAGGCTTGCTGCTATAAACAAAAGAATAGATATCCAATCTGTTTGAAAATCACTTTGAATAATTTCGACTGTGCCTCTGATATATGTGATACTAAGAATAATGCCTCTAATTTTAGATATCCTGCTTGTAATTCATGTCCTTAGGCTTTCCATGCTATACATTCACTAATGTCCTCCAATGAAAAGAGGTATTTTGTCCTTTATTGTGAAAGACATTTTTCCTGATTTCGAACATGTGGTAATTCTATCCATTAATCAACCATGATGCTATTTTCTGCTTGTTTTAATTTTTCTGTGGTTCCCTCTAGAGCTACTTAGGATTGCAGTTCTCATGGTATATCAAATTCCTTCACCTTGTTCTTGTAAATTCATCCTTTTTTTTCTTTCAGCAATTGTCAAGCATGTTTCTATCTACCTCCAATTTGGCTAGTTCTTTTAAAGTTATTTAAGAACCATCTTTTTCTTCGCCAGACCAAGGACTTACTATGTAGATATCCATCCTCATCGTCATTGGCTTTATTCATTTGCATTTGTTCAGGACTTCTTGAATCACAATCATGAGTTTGCTTCTATGAATGAATCTCTTCTTCCCCTATTTTAAACTTTTTGAAAGCTTAATGCTTTTTATTGTGTCATGAAGGCTTTCACTTCTACTAGTAAACTGAGAACTCCTTTGAAGAGCCCAAAACTGCTCTCTTGTTTGTTGAATTCTTACATTCGGATCTTTATGTACATTGGATTTTAATTAGATTTCAGCTTGACCAAGATATTCAAACTTCCTTCTCCCTTCGCTTCAATATGAAAATTATTGAACAGGTGACATAATGCACCAAACTTTGCAGAAAAAAACAAAAATGGAACTCTCCAAAAGATCACATTCTTTAAATCAGTAATTTAAAATAAAAAACACAATCTTCGATAAATGTGCCTGGATAATATATTTTAAGAAGTGTCATTCAAAATATAGAAAGCCTACCCACTGCATGTTGCTGTTTGCTCCTGTAGGTCGATATATCGCTGCACATGGAGATAGAGTGAAGAGAAAGGATTTCATGTCACCATAGAAGTCACTATGCCTCTCCCATGGCTGAGAAGCAAAGCCTCCATAGATGTACCCATCTTTATCCTTGACCAACAATATACTAGGGCCACGTCCAATTCTGTAAATTCATTGACCTTCAGTCCTGTCAGCTGCAAGGAAGTGATTGATGCAGTAATTGAGTCAATAGTTCCTAGTTTATTTATTAATGCATGATTAATTTTATTGCCGAACCATTTTTGTAATTAGATTTCAAATCATAAACACCAGGCCACTTTTTCTTACTTGAATATCAACATTTCACAATTGATTCAGTGACTAGCACAGTGATCCATGTTCATGTCATTCAGTAGTTGAGCTTAATCATAATTTGTTGATTATAGACTGTTGCAGGTGGCAAGTGGACTACTTCAGCACTAGCTTCCCTTTTCTGAAGTCTTCTACTTAATACATGCCATAGCTGTATTTTGAATGTTGTGTTCAATGCAAAACATGATGAGAATTCAGGAGGAACTCCAAAATACACAGCACATTTTGTTTGCATAAGTAACATATTAAACACGGAAGAATTACCAGAAGAACTCTCAATTTTCTGCTAACAAAAAATAACCAAAAGAAATAAAACACATTGAGGAGCAATCATAGAAGAAAACCCTAGGGTATACATTATATTTTCTTAAATTGGTAAAGTTCAATGTCAATTTTTATTCTTCCAAAATAGAAGGTTTGCTCCAAGGTTGACTGAAAATAAGCATAGCAAACGTTTCCTTGAATACTTTAAAAGTTATTGCCTTGCAGCATCGTCACAAGCAAGACTGGAGTACATTCACTTCCTAAGAGCTATCCCCTCTATTTGCTATGCTGTTAAGTACTGCTACAAAAAAATCTTGTACATATTCACATCTTTTATGGCTACTTTATCTTATAATAAGAATAATGACTATAAAATACAGTATTCACCAAGTAAACACTAGGCTTCATTGGCTTCCTATAGATGTTACCCCCATTTGCTTCGGCATGTATTTTTATTAACATACCATCACACACATTAACATCTATCATTGCTACACTGTCTTGCAACAGGAAACCTGAAAACTATTAACATGACTTCATTGGCTTCCTATAGATGTTACTCCCATTGCTTTGGCATGCATTTTATGAACATACCATAAAATAGAATATTTCTTATAAGATCAAACTAACTCGTCCACAAAAAAACAGGGATGGCATAAATGTGAGAGTACCAACACAAAAATTCAAATCAAGGCAAATACTATGCATAACCATTCCTTCTATTTTAATTTCCTTCACAGGTGGTTACATGTGATTATAACAGCACACAATCAAAAAATACTTTTCTCAAACCACCTACCTTGGTTGGCATCCTTGCCAACAACTAACACATTACAAGAGTCAAATGGCAACAGAGAACTAGAAGCAAGGATGCTAGATTGGGATGCACATAATGTTAAGTTTCAGAATAAAGCAACTGCTAAACTAGTTCCCTTCAGTGCTGCTCTTTTCCTTAGCAACCAACTTCCAAGAAAAATACCTATACAACCAATGTTCAACCTTCTCTTGCAATTTTTTTCAGATTAAATAAACAGATTTGTAGAGCAGTATGATCCATTATTCCTTATACAATCTGACAGTGACTAATATAGCATTCTGTATGCACTAGTCCTTCACATTCTTAGTGCTGTAATTTCTTTCTTGATTTCTTGTGTGAATGATTCCATGTGCTTGTACAGATTTTACACTAATAAAACACATCTAAAGGCTATCAAAGTAAAATTTGTGCACCACGTGTTCCTTTCAACGTGCTAAATCAGAGAAATGAAAACGTTTGCCATGAAATCATCATTAAAACTTCCAATCATCAAAAAAGTTATTAAAAGGACTGTCACTCACGCTGAATTTCCCATGAAGGTGTTATAGCTGAGGCCATTAAAATCACTGTGATAAAGGAGGACCCACTCATGTGCCTCCTGATGTTGAAGGGCCCCAGCTATATGCCATGCATATTCTTTCCTCATAATAAGCAAACTTGGATTTATATTTTCCGGATGAACTAGTTGTGGCACCTGACAACCCTGGTTGCCTGCACTCAAAAACTTTGATGTCAGAAAAAGTAATGATTGAGATAAGAGCTTAGAAATACTATGGTGTCAACAGAAAAGCTTAAATTTTTCTCTGCGAATGATATTAAACATTAATGGTTGAGAAAATTAACTTCTTCACTTCCCATTACAATTTGATCACAAACTTCAAAGATACAAACCATGATAAGATAAACAATCACATATACTCATATAAACAGACCATCCCTCTGAAAATGCTATGAAGCTCAGAAGAATCTTCTAGTAAACCACCATAGTTGTGGTTAACAAAGCATATTCACTCTTTACTCTTTGTAGTAATTAAAATAATAATTAGTTAGTTGTGTCATATGATTCACCATATCCATCAAAACTTTTGAGCTTGCCAGTTAACTAATCTAAATGAAAGTCTGTAGAGATACATATAGTGCACGTCTTCCTACATCATTTTAAACCAACATAAAATTAATCCTATTTTACAGAAATAGAATCCCAGTACATATCATAACAATGATTCTAAATTGTCATTTTCTGTTGATTTAATACTTTGTGAGTTCCTCTAAATCTACTTAATGTTTTGATCCAAATCCACCATTTCCTTACTGCACGTTATCATTTAAGTAGGAATATTTTCCAGCCTACAGCATTAGATATAAATTTATACTCCATATAAAAGTTAGCATTGAAATATGACCTTTGATAGTGTACACCTCATTTGTTTTGTTTTTATGGGTTCATACTTGAGAACATGGTCATGGTATAAAATTCATGTTTATTATAGTAACTTACATTATTTGGATAAGCACAGTATTTTACAATATTTTCTTTGGTCTGGCATATCAATTGGTCACTGGTAAAAGTTGGAAGAAAGCAAACCACGCTATGAAAAACAAACACTATGGTATCTTCAATATCAGACTATCCCAGCATGCTCCAATCAGTCATTAGAAGGTCCTAGTTGATCCATGGAAATTAAATGTTATGAGAACCAGCAAGCTAGGAAACCCACAGTGTTATGCTTGAGTGGGTGTCGGAGAGAAAAATCCAAACTCTAAATTAAAAATCCAATGACCAAAAAAGATCAGAAGCTCAGTAGTAGATGTTGAAAATGTTGCCATTGATGTCAAAAGTTGATGTTCAAGGTCGCAAAAATTTCAGAGGTTTACTCTAAGTAATAGAGAATTGGTTTGAGCTGCCTGGTTGTCTGCTTGAGCTGCTCGAGCTGCTAGAAGTGCTTGAGCTAGTTGACTGTTTGCTTGAGCTGCCTACTTGTTTATTTCCTTGCCATGCCATCAGCTATGTCACTGGTTGAATATTCTAAATTCACGATTTAATCAAATAAGGTGAATCGTTATTTATTTATTTTGTGATGACTTTCACAGTGAGTAATATTAATGCTCCAAGAACATGGGTTTGAAGAGTCAACAACTTATCTCATTAAAAAAACCAACGGATGTGAAAAATGGCCAGACGTTTATTTGTATCAAAGCTTGGATAATTGAGGTGTGGGCTTAATCTGACACACGGCTTACTTTTGTAACGGTTCTAAGGGGTGTGGCTTAATACTTTCTTGGTTCAATACGTTGTCTTAAAAATTCAAAAAAGATAAAAGATTCCTTCTGCTGCCTTAATATCAATTACTGGGCGGTATAGTTTCAGAATTGTAGAAAAACGTTTGTTGCTTGGAGTGGAAGACGTGAGTTAATAAAATGAATGAATGAATGATTTTAATGACGTCCACGAGGCCCAGCAGCCTAAGGGACCAAAGGAACACTCAACCCTAAACGATTTCCATAATCTTTTCCAACTCTGATCTTCTTTTATGAATCTTGACCAGCAAACCCGCTTCAGTAAAAAAATAAAATAAAAACAAGTCAATGATTTGGCAAACAACGTTTTTTTCAGAAAAATCCCGTGTTCAGCAATCTTAAGTGTGATGATATGGGAGTCCTGCGTTCTTATTTTTCAGCTGGGCTGTGTATCTTTAAAAACTATTGATGCGATTAAAGTTGAATGAAGTTATTGCAGCTGGAAGTTTCAACAAGGCTACGCATATTTTCTGAGTGTTATTTTTGGAGACGTGCTTTTAAAAGCCAATAGTAATGGTGACAGCATTGTTCGAAAGGGAAGCAACATTAATTTCTGACGACTTTTCTT
This sequence comes from Thuja plicata, assembly GCA_018584345.1. Classification (NCBI taxonomy): domain Eukaryota; kingdom Viridiplantae; phylum Streptophyta; class Pinopsida; order Cupressales; family Cupressaceae; genus Thuja; species Thuja plicata. The sequence goes on from MU225549.1 coordinate 816,803, forward strand.
GGTGCTGGGTGGTTCTTAATTAAGACGAGCAATTTATTTGTGGATTTTGTTCAGGTATCAGATCTAGCAGATAGAAAGGGAGTTGTTTTTTTAAATGAGATGATGTTTTTGCTGATTTTTTTAGCTGTTTAGATCAAGGTTACCCCGAGTTTCCGGGACGGGGACGGTAGGGATGGCGGGACGGGTTTCTGGGATGGCAAATTTTTTTGCCGATTTTGGGGACGGCGGGGGACAGCAAAGGGGACGGCTATGTAAATATAGGGAAATTTTCAAATATATAAGGAAATTTGCAAGTATACATTACATTCATATGAAAATATGG
>MU225549.1:817794-831656 GCA_018584345.1 Thuja plicata
TGGGTAGCCGTCCCCAAGTCCCGGGGACGTTTCCAGCTTTTTCTTGAAATTTGGGGACGGCGTGGGGACGTCCCCAAGCCATCCCCAAGTCCCGGGGACGTCCCCGTTCCGGAAACTTGGGGATTTAGGCCGGGGACGCGTCCCCGGGTAACCCTAGTTTAGATTATTCCCTGAGCCACTTTTGATGAAAGACTGGAGCAGCATTGATAGGCTGATGAAGTATATTTTTTTGGATGATAAAAAGAATATTTTTTGACAGCTGCTGAAGCTTGTTTTGGGGATCAAATTTCTTTTGCTATTTAAGTATGATTTGTTGATGCTATGCCAGACTGATGGGGGTTGTGCGATTTTCTACATGGTGTTTTTAAGGCAGAAATTTGTTTGAAGATTTTGAAAGGGGGGTCACATTGAGTCAAGCTTGTTAAGAAGGTGATGTTTGTTCTGAGAAGTATAATTAAGTTTTACATTTGAGTTTGTGCTCAAACTAAGGTCGGTGCCTCAGCTGATCAGAGTTGATGTTCTCTGTGACTTGGTCTCACTTTTGTAATATGGGTTCGCGCCCATTGGGTTGGTGGTAGGTACCCATTTTTGTTAATAAAAGTTTTGTATGCCATAGTTTTTTACCCGAAAGGGTTTTCCAGGTGAAATCTAGTGTTAGCGTCTTGATGCTTGCTCTCTTTTAAGTTTTTATGTGGTTTCATACATTTAAAAGTTTAAAAATCTGAAATACTAATTCACCCCCCCCCTTTTCAATATTTTCTTGTGTGCTTTTCAATTGGGATCAAAGCAGGGTTCCTTCGAAAATAGAGCTTGAACACTTGGAGATTGATCCTAATTGCACACATGGGTTCTCATGAAGGTCTTGCTACAAATAGATCACCTTTATTTGATGGCTCCAACTACGCATTCTGGAGAATTCAAATGCATACTTATATAATGTCTCTTGGTTTTGATGTTTGGGGAAGTGTGGAAAATGGTTACACTATGCCTAAAGCTCCTCCTACGGATGCTAATGGGAAGAATGCTTTTGAAAGTAATGCAAAAGCTATGAATGTAATTTTATGTGGGTTATCAAAGACAAAATTTGTGAAAGCCATGCATTGTGAATCAGCTCATGAGATTTGGGACAAACTTCAGAAAACATATGAAGGAGATAAGAAGGTTAAGAAGGAAAAGCTTCAGACTCATAGAAGACATTTTGGAAGTCTCAAATCCAGGAAGAGAAAATTGTTGTTGCTTATTTGTTGTGAGTAGATGAAGTTGTTAACACTATTAATGGTTTAGGAGAAAAGATTGAAGAGTCCACTATAGTTTAGAAAATTTTAAGGTCTCTTCTTGTGCACTTTGATGCCAAAGTTTCAGCAGTTGAAGAGATGAAGAAACTTGATAAATTGACTATGGATGAGCTTCATGGTATCCTAACATCCTATGAAACGAGAACAAACTATAATTTTTCAGCCAAAAAGGAAGCAGCCTTCAAAGCTCTGAAGAAAGGAAAAGAAAAGGAGTGGGTATCAAGTGAAAGTCCTGATGAAGAAATTGATTCTGAAGAGGCAAATTTCATGAGGAAGTTGAAGAAATGTATAGGAAAATACAAAGGCAAACTGTCTTTCAAGTGTTTTAACTGCGGAAAGGTGGGACATTTTGCAGTTAAATGTTCTTATGCAAAAAGTGAGGTCAGCAACAAAGAATAGAATCCCAAGTTCAACAAGAAGTATAAGGGAAAAGAGAAGGGTCAGAAATTCAAAAATTCTTTATTACAAGGAAGAGAGTAGTTCATCTAATGTTAGTGATGAAGAGTGTCTTTGAGTGGAGAAATTTTGTTCATGCCCTTAAAAGTACAAGATGAAAATCAAGAACATGAAGACCATACTGACGAAGGAGAAGTAAATTATGAGGATGAGCTAATAAAAGCTTTGGATAAAATCAAAAAACTTAGAAATAAAAACCAGAACTTGAGAGTGCTGCTACAAGAAGAGAATGAAGCAAAAACAAAGACATCTCAAGCTTATGGCGAGGTAGGAAAATTAATTGTTGATTTGAAGGTTCAGATGAAATCAGAAAACAGCTTAAGATTAAAGAAGATTGTTTAAGACTTGAAGTTGTAATTGTTTCACTCAGAAACATAGATAAATCTTTGGCACATCTAAATCGTGAGAAGATAAATCGGGAAAATTCCATGTCCTTGGGAAAGATAATTGCCTCACAAAAATTGTCTACTAATAAAGGTGGAGTTGGTTTTGAAGAAGGTCAAAGCATAGTAGCATAAATCGTGAATGAATCGCGAATCATTGGCTGGCCCGATTTTTTCCCCAAAAAACCGGGGAAATCGGTCAACCCCAGTCAACAATTTATTGGGAAAAAATCATGTGTAATTTGCCAAAAAAATCGCGTTTAAAACAAGATTAATCGGATTAAAAAAGGTTCCAAAAAATGGGCTGGTCGTGCGTGCCAGAAAGCCCTAAACAGTGCAAAAAAACCTCATTTTTTCTATTTATATTTAAGTTAAATATCTCTCTATTTATGTTTGTCTTTCGTAGATTTGTTTCTATTCTAATGGTCACTCTTCTTCCATGTTTCCATATTCTCTCTCTATTCAATATGGAAACTTCCTTTTGTTTCTATTTCTCTTCAGAATGTTTCTATTTCTCTCTGTTCGTTATAGAAATATTCTCTTGTACACCTGTATATAGATCATTCTTGATCTCTGTTTAATAACACAAAAATAATTTACCTGTTACTTAGCATAATATGGTATTAGAGCTATTTTTTTTGAAAAATAATAATTTCATTCTTAAAATTTTCTGTGTTATTTTTCAAAATAGGTTGTTAGAAAATTTTTAATCTTTATGAAATTTTTAGATTAAAAATTTTCAAATCTCTTTGGCCTGTTTTGTGTTCATTTTTCTGGTTCATAGGTTGCTAGCGCTGTTTTTTTTTACAAGAAGATTCACTCCTGCAAGCAGCTGTTGTTGACCATTTTTGATCGTTTTTCTGGGTTGTTCTTCTTTGCAGGACTGTGGTCTGCAACTCACGTTTTTTTCTCTGAAAATAGCATGAGTTTTCTCTACAAATCGTGTGAGTTTTCTGTGCAACCCACTACATCTTTTTCTAGGCCATTTGATCCATCAGCGACCTCTTCTTTGCTCGCATCTAGGGCTCGACGCCTCTCTCTGGGCTCTCTACAAATCTTTTCTGCCCTCTATGACGCCATTCTCAGCCTTCTGTATGATCGATTGGCTCTCTTCTACCATATTTTGTTTTCTTCCACAGTCGGCTAGGGTTTCTTTCAAAACTCTCAGATTCTTTGTCGGATTGAATATCTACTTTGCAGATTTGAGGTGGGTTTTTCAAACCCTCAACTGGGTCGATGTTAGATTTTTCTGGGTGCATCCGTTTTTGTACCTCATTTTTTGTGACAGCGGATTTCAAATCAATTTTTATACTTTTTGGGTTTTTCGTGCTCTTTTGGGTCTTCATCCATTTTTTGGGGGTCTTCTGTTGATCTACCTCGAAATCCGTGCAGCAGATTCTTTATTGCTTTTTTAGATTTTTCACATTTTTTTGCATTGAAAAACGTACAATGGCGGCTCTTACGAACCTTATGTTGGAAGGCAATCAGAGCTTTAATGAAAAGAATTACAACACCTGGAAGCAGAGAATGCTAACCATCTTCGAGTATCGACGCCTTGATACTCTTGTTTTGGGAACAGAAACTCGTCCTGCATTAGTCCAAGCAGATCAGGACAAATTTGATGACTGAAATCGAGAAGTTGTCATGCTTCTCAAGCTCTGTGTCACAGATGATCAGTTGCCTCAGATTCCTTCTCGCAAGACAGCAGCAAAGATCTAGACTACACTGAAGGATCTCCACCAGACATCTGACAAAAGCAGAGCTTTCTTTTTGAAGAATCAGCTATTCTCTATTATTATGGATGAGCACATGTCCTTACAAGAACATCTTTTGAAGATTAAGGACATCAGAGATCAGCTTGAGGTCATTGGTTGTTAAATGGAGGACGAGGATATGGTAGTCATGACTCTGAAAAGTCTACCACATTCCTATGAGCACTTTCTTGAGACGCTCAACATTACAACAACTAATGTTGACCTCAAATTTCTAGATTTGTGCACCAAACTTCTACAGCAGGATCATTGGAAACAACATATTGGTAGCAATGCCACTTCTTCCTCCTCTGAACAAGCATTTGTAATCCAATCCTTTCACAAGGATAAAGGCACATCTCAGTCATCAACTCTGCCTCAAGATAGCTCAATGAAGCACATTCGGTGCAACTATTGCCAAAAATTTGGTCGTGATCAGAGATTGCAGGACTCGGATTGCTTCTAAACAACAGAAACAGGGAGGGTCTCAGCCACAGGCCAATGTTGCGGAACATGCAGAGCTCAATGATCAATCTGAGTCTGCCTTTTACGCCTATTGAGGAAGCCTGCCTTTTACGCCTTTTGAGGATTCACTTGCAGACTTTTGTTTTGAAGTTAGATTGACCATTAAGGGAGGGTGTTAAAGTTAAATATCTCTCTATTTATGTTTCTTCCGTAGATTTGTTTCTATTTTAATGGTCACTCTTCTTCCATGTTTCCATATTCTCTCTCTGTTCAATATGGAAACATCCTTTTGTTTCTATTTCTCTCTTCAAAATGTTTCTATTTCTCTCTTTGTTTGTTATAGAAACATTCTCTTGTACACTTGTAAATATAGATCATTCTTGATCTCTGTTTAATAACACAAAAATATTTTACCAATTACTTAGCGTAATAATTTATTGGCGCCACGTGAGCCTATAATATAAACGACTAAAGCAGAAAAGTCTGAGCAGGTCGTGTTTGAGGTGTGTTCGAGGCTAGACTATGAGCAGGCCATGTTTGAGGTGTGGCCATTCCCTCACATTAATCTTTCGAGAGACTACGTCAAGCCGTGTTTGAAGTTGCACAATAGAAATGCTGCTCATTTCATTTTGAAATTCGTGTTTCGCTTTGCCATTTGTCAAGTTTCGCTTTGAGGCCCGCAGAGTTTCGTCATTTCTAGGCTAGGTATTTTTCATTAGCATATGGGTTTATTTCCAAATATCTTTTATTGGCATATGTTCTTTCATTTTCGTTTATTTGGAAATGTATGTATATATTAGTTTATATTCTTGTAAATGTTCGTTTATATTCTTGTAAACAATTTATAAGAACGGATAATTTTTGTTTATAATATCCATAAACTTTATATACTATAAGAATTGTATAAAAGCTATATATATGTCTTTTTTGCCTTGTAATATTGATATATAAAACTGTATATAAAAACTATATATATACAAATGAACTATATATAAAACTTATATATACTGTAAACTGTATATAAGTTTTTATATATAGTTTTAAACTATATATATGTTTTTATATACAGTTTTAAACTGTACATAAGCTTATATACAGTTTAAATTTTAAACTGTAATTTTAAAACTTATATACAGATTAAATTTTATACAGTAATATATAAAGAAATATATACAAATGTACTACAAGAACTGTATAAACATTGTATATATACAAATGAACTATATGCCTTTTTTGCCTTGTAATATCAATATATCATTTATGTATATAGTTCATTTGTATATATTTCTTTATATATTACTGTATAAAATTTATAAAATTTTACTGTATATTTTTATATATAACGTATTTTTATACATAAAATTTTAAAAAAATTACTGTAAATATTTTTTTTTATATTACTGTATATATGTATAAATTTCATATACATTTTACTGTATATATTTCTCTATATATTCTATATTAAAAAATATGTATAATTTTTTTCTATATAAATTTGTATATAGATAATTCTTGTATATATTTATTTTGTAATATGTATAAATGTAAAAAATTTCTATGAATTTTTTGTATATGTATTCTTATATTTTATGCATATTCTGCAAATAAAATGAATTAATTGTATGTATTAAAATGCTTGTGCAGATTCTCAATCACAATGTCGCGCGTGAAAGACTTTGCATGGACACATTGCACACCGATTGTTGGTAGTACAACATAAGTTTAATGCAATTGGTGTCTAAACAAAGTCAGTGCTGGAATTTATCGCTTCAAATGGCATTTGTCAAAAGAACTGGGAAATAACACTACAATTTGCCTAAAATGCCCTGCAGATGTTGCATACCAGGCCAAAAAAGCTCTTCATGGAATTCCTGAGAACAAGGCAAAAAAGGCAAGAGCTGGGTTTGAAATAGGTTCTAGTGCTACAGGTGTTAGGAGGAATCAATCGAGTGAGGAAGAGGATAGAGGGGAGGGTTTCACGGAATTTGAGAGTAGTGTGAGACTGAGAACACCTACTACAGCACATGGCCAAAACACAGGTGGGGGGAACATCAACACATTCTTCGCACCTCGTACTACGCCAGGATCACAGACCACTTTGGAGAGTACGGGGTGACGGAAAATTGTCCATGAACAGGCAATGAAGGGGATTTCAAATTATTATTTCTCCTCTACTTTGGCATTCAATTCTTGCAAATCTCCATATTGACAAAGCTATGATGGATGGTGTTGCAGCTATAGGGCCTGGGTTTAAAGCCCCGTCTTATGAGACAATGAGGGTTGGCATGCTCAATGATGCAATAAAAGATGTTCAACATGTTGACGAGCATCGGTTAGTGTGGGCTAGTAGTGGGTGCACCATTATGTCAGATGGATGGACAGATAGAAGGAACCAATCCCTCATCAACTTCCTCGTCTCTTATGATACAGGCACTGTATTTTTGAAATCTGTGGATGCATCACATATAATGAAAACTGCAACTGCATTGTTCAAGATGTATGACTAAGTAGTCATGGATGTCGGACCACAAAACATGGTTCAATTTATTACAGACAATGCTACTACTTGTGTTGCTGTTGGGAAATTGTTGACAGACAAATACCCCTCCATGTTTTTTACCCCATGTGCAACACATTGCCTTGATCAAACCCTAGAGGACATTGGAAAAATTGAATGGGCTAAGCAGGCATTGCAAAAGGCTCGCACGGTTACTAGATATATCTACAATCACACAAGGATTTTGAGTATGATGCGCGAATCACAGGGGGCAAGGAGCTGGTTCGACTAGCGGTAACAAGGATTGCAACACACTTCCTTGCACTACAAACTCTAGTTCAACAAAAAATGAACTTGAGACGCATGTTTGTTTCAACGGGATGGATAGACATAGGTTTCTCAAGTCAAACGGATGGTATAAGAGTGACAGACTACATATATTCTATCAATTTTTGGGAAGCAATTGAACAAGTTGTACAATTCTCAAAGCCTCTAGTAAAAGTCTTGAGACTAGTGGACGAGGATAAATCCCCAATGGGATATTTGTATGAGGCCATGGACAGGGCCAAGGAGGTGATGAAGGGTAGGTTAGAAAATGACAAAACAAGGTATCAGCCATTATGGGACATAATTGATAGGAGATGTAATAGATAGGTGCACTCTCCTCTTCATGATACAGGATACTTTCTCAATCCATCATTTTTATACAACACAAATTTCACAGAGATTGATGTTGAGATCACACAAGGCTTGTTCAGGTGCATGGAAAAAATGTTTCAAAGCACAAAGAAATTGAAAGCCGTTATTCAAAGTTGCAAATGTATAAGGCAACGGGTTTTCTCTCTTCTAGGGTTGTCGAGGAAGGCAGAATGACCTTCCAACAAGGTAGACTCTATAAACTTTTGATAGTCCATTTACTATTTTGACATGATCAAGAAATCTGTTAAGATTTGAAGATATTCTTACATGATATCATTTGCCCATACTGTGTTATTCAGTTCAATGGTGGGAATGTTTTGGTCACGAATGTAAAAATCTCAGGTGGATGGCAATACGCATTTTGACCCAGCCATGCAACTCATCCGCCTGTGAGCGTAATTAGAGTGTTTTTGTATGTGAACACAGCTGTCTAACACAAAAACAGATGAATGACTTGGTGTTTGTTCACCACAACCTTTGCTTGAAGCTGAAGAAAGCTCGTGGTAGGAGTTTTAATAACTTGCACTCCATTGAAGTTGTATTCATTGTGTTTTTCACTTGTAGGCAAAGACTAATTTATACATGGAAAAAAACAAGAAGTATTGAGGATGACTCCCTAATTGACCTTCACGAGATAGATCCAGAGTCTGAGTGGATTGTTGCGCCTCAAAGTGATGATGATGATGATGAGCCTGAAGATCTTGAAATCAGGGAAGAGGCCAACGTTTCTCAAAGTATTGTTGAAGGAGTTAGGTCAGGGACTTTCCGAGGAGAAGCATCAACAGGGCCTCCTGCCCCCTAGCATGCCATTGGCTACTTTTGAGTTTTTGGAACTTTGTACTTAGTTTATAGGTTGACTTTGTACAAAGTCACAAACTATGTTGTAACTAACTTTTTGACAATTGTCTCCATCTAGTTATCTTTTATGCTATTGTGGTATGTTTTGTGCAATGTAATCAGCGATAAGTATATAAATGATGAAAATCTTCTCTCTACAATCTACTGGTGTAACTCTATATTTTATTTGCTCTCAATATATCTATGATGTGGAAGTGCACTTTAATTTATTTATTTTTAAAGTAATTTTTTACTGTTTTTCATTAAGTTATTACATTTTTTTGTAAATCCGATTTTTTCAAACAATCCTACTCTTTTGGTTTGTCGATTTTTTCCCAAAACAATTTATGCTACTATGGGTCAAAGCTCTAAGCCTAAAAAAGGAGAACAGCAGAAAACAAACAATGATAGCACAACAGATTCAACAACAAAAATCAGAAATTATGCCTTCAAGAAGCATCCTATCTCAAGACAAACATGCATGACCAGGTTTAACAATTCTTTCTTTGAAACTTATTGTTTCTCTTGAAACCATTTTGGACAGAAGGCAATCAATTGTAGAGAGTTTGCAAGAAATTATTTCAGACTCATGAGTAGGAATTATTTTGCTCCAAGGAGCTACAATGTTGTATGCTATAAATGTAATAACTTTGGTCAAGTTTGCAAAAGTGGAATGGCAGATTTTCCCAAGCAGGGCAAGAAGGATGAGAAAGAGGACAAAGCAAAGGAGGTTACTAAAGTTTGGAAGGAGAAAGAAGTTGTGACAGAATCTTTGATTGCGCAAACAGCTTTTCTTGCACAAAGTAAAAAGGATATTTGGTGCATTGATAGTGGATGCTCTAGGCATATGAGAGAAGACGAGCAAGTTTCTTACTCTCGAGTGCACTAATGGAGGTAAGCTAAGATTTGGTGGCGATACATCAAGGACATAGTCTAGTTTTCAATTCAGATTGTTGTGAAATTAGAAAACAAGGTAAACATATTGTTGATGCAAGTAGGACTGCTAACAATTTGTATATTCTTGATGATTTCAAGAGTGAAAAGTTTTTTTTGAGTTAAGTGGATGAAACTTGGCTATGGCATAGGAGAGTGGGACACATGAATTTTGATAGTCTTGTTCAAATCGGTAAGAAGGATGTTGTTAGAGACATGCCAAAACTCACATAACTATCAGACAATGTTTGCAGAGTGTCAACTTCGAAAACAAACAAGAGTTTCAAGTCCAAAGAGCATTCTAGCACAAACCCTCTTGAGCTGATTCACATTGACTTATGTAGTCCTACAAGAACTAGGAGTATGCAAGGTGAGAAGTATTTCATGCTCTTAATTGATGATTTTTCAAGAATGACTTGGGTTGCATTTTTTAAGGAAAAAATTAGAAACACTTGAGAAGTTTAAGGCTTTCAAAGCCTTGGTAGAGAATGAGAAGGCTCTGAAAATTAAATGCTTTAGGTTCAGACAATAAAGGCTTCTTGGGGGCATTCTTTCTGGCATCTTCGCCCACCCCCACCTCTGTGACATTCTCTTTTCACTCAATCCAAAACCAATTGGATTCGTCATTGGTACGTACCAATATGAGAATGAAAATGGTCATTCGCAGAGTTCGGGTTCCAAACAATTGGGTATACAGATCTTAGCTCCATTGTTTATCATAGTTCTCAACGTTGTGGTGACAAGCATCGTATGCTTAGTGATCCAGGTCATTGTTCCCTTGTGCATGTTAGATGAGGCTTTAAAAAATGGAGATGATGCAGCGCATGACAAAGAGGCCTATGCTCTATGGAGTGGTCATGATACCACAAGAGTGACATTAGTGAACTTTTGGTATCTGGAAAAACAGCTTTGCTGCATTTATATTTTGGTTCAACACTTCTGGACTAATCCAGAGAAGTTCATTTGTTTATTTGGCTCCAGCTCTAGCAATTGTCGAGTCTTCGAGATTTCAAGTTCATAACAAACACAAATTCAAGCACATGATGAAAGAGTTATAAAGAGCTATAATTATGGCTTCTTCATTTTAGATGACAATTGGCAGTTTTGTGCAAATTGTTAACTTAGACCAAAGGACCGATGACCAGACAATAGCAGAGGATATAAACACAAGTTTCCATACCATCGGTTCATAATTTCATACTCTCTAACAATAAAACACAGTTTTAAGACATGTACAAAATGGTCCTGTTGAAAAGACATTACGAAACTTCAAGCAAAGGCATTTGACAAATGTTAAGCAAAAGTCCACAACCTTTCCTCATCCTTCTTCCTGGTGTGTCTAAATGAGAATTTATAAACATAATAATGTCAGATGTTGTAGTCACAAGTTCTCTCATGTACATTTTTGCCATCAATTCACAATGGAATGAGAAGCTCTAAGATGGTTTCACTAACTACTTTACAATCAATCATTCAAATACATATCTCATCAGTGGGTTTCTTGTGACACGCTTTAATGTCCCCTTTCTGAAATAAGATTTAATAGTAAAAAATAATAATATAATTATAATATAAAAATAAATAAATAAATAATTTAATATAAATTACAAGTTGATTAAGTTTAATGAAAGGTCAGGAGATATGTAATAAAGAGGTGTGACTCCCTCAACATAAGATATAAAAGGGGATATGGAGGAAGGAAGAAAAAGGGGAGCAAAGGAATTAAAGAAGGATTGATAGAAGAAAGGAATGGTAAGAAAATAAGGAAGGGACTCTTTCAAAGGGCAGCAATGATGAAGGGTTGTACTTGTAACTCTTTTAAAGGAGGGACAATTATTAAGGGTCGTGACTCTTTCAAAGGGAAGAAATGATGAAGGGTTGTGACTCTTTCAAAGGGTGGTAATTGTGAAAGGACGTGACCATTGCAAAGGGCAGACATGAAGAGGTCTGACTCTTCCCCCACATTGGAAGATATAAAGGGATGAAGGTTTCATTTGAGGACATAGAAGGAAAATCAATTTAGGGGAGTAATATATTATTCTCAAAGGCAACAATGAAAAGAGGTGATTCAATTCTCATGAAACGTAGTGACCCTTTCACCAATAAAGAATAAATAAGAAATCATTCCAAGAATTTAAGAAACTTATCTATCATCACTCACCAATACATCAAATCAGCACTCAATCATCACTCATCACTCTATGAATTCCCATCTAATCAATCATCATTCACTAACATATTCAATCATCAAATCAGAGGAAATCATTCAATCGTCTATCAAACATCAATTGGGAATCAAGCAAACAGACTAGCAATCAGTTATTTTGTCAATTCAATCTATCTATAATATATATAATCATTCAAGCATTTACCAAGTCGGGCATGGAAAAAGTTCAATCATAAGAATTCAGAAAAGCCTTCAGATTCAGATATAAATATATTAACCACCAGCCTAGATATTTGTCTAAATAGTGTGGGATGAGATATAATGCAATATGTCTCGGTTGAGTCATTATTGAAGAATATTGTATTGCTACTCTTATATATATGTTGTTGTTCTTGATATAATTCTGCATATGCATAATAGAGTAGATGTAATGATTCCTTTAAAGCTTCATCTAATCTGCCATTTCATTATGGAGGGGAGATGTGAGCATATAAGTAGAGCAAGTGAACTAGTGGTCCATTCAAGTTAAATAGGAGGGCAAATGACGGATATACTTTTGTGCCCTTTGAGAGGCCGATATGGCAGATATACTTCCGTACCTAATTCAGGCCCATATGGCGGATGTCTTTGTGCCCTTAAGAGGCCAGTATGGCAGATGTACTTTTGTGCACCGTTGAGGTCGATATGGCGGATGTATTTTTGTGCCCCTTAGGAGGCTGAATGGAGGATGTACTTTTGTGCCCCTGAAAACTTGATGAATAGGCTCAAGGCGCCTTTTATGATCTCTCATAGGCTTCATAACATGGATGAGTCACTGATAAAGCCTCAAAGGAATCACACGTGCTATCTAATTACCATGATATGTAACTTGATTATATGTTTATCTTTGAAAACTGATTTGATTACAGGTTATAAATCAAGGGACTAAGTTAAATTTCACATTGTCGAGCACAAGATATCACATTGCCTTTGTTGATGGAAAAGTTCTTGCTTGGAAGAAGAATTCAAACTTTCAATCAGCTCGTATTATTGGTGTTCGTCATGATAGTCTCTACAGACTTTCAGCCCATCCTACTCTTGCTTTAGTTCATGATTCTTCAAACTTAAGTGAGTTGTGGCATAAGCGATTGGGTCACTTAAATTTCAGAACCTTGTCTTCTATGGAGATGGTTGTTGATGGTATTCCAAAGCTGAATCAAAATCGTGAAGGTGTATGCAAGGGATGCGCTCTAGTGGTTATTGGTATTATGTTACATTTATTGATGACTTTTCTCGTAAGTGTTGAATATATTTTCTTAAGTCAAAAGAATCTAATAAAGTGTTGTCTAGATTTAAAGAATTCAAAGCACTTGTTGAAAATATATCTAACAAGAAAATAAAGGTTCTAAGATCAGATAATGTAGGAGAGTATGTGCCTGGAATATTTCACAACTTTTGTATTGAGGCTGGGATTAAGAGGGAGTTTTGTGTCCCTTATAATCCTCAACAAAATGGAACAGCTGAAAGAAAGAAGAGAACAATTGTTGAGGCAGCGACAGCTATGATACATGATCAGAGTCTTCAAATGTTTTTATGGTATCAGAGCTTGGACATCCTTGACTCTCTCACGAGAGGGGTTGGAAAATGAGATCACGTATATGTGTAAATTTTCAGAGTATGGATGATGACTGTTAGTGGAGCTGGGCGTTTGTGTTTCAAGAAGTAAAGGATTTGTATGCAACTGTGAAGTGGGCAGCAATAAGAAATTATGTGATTGTTGTTCTTCATGTCTTCTACTCTACTGGCTTGCATTCTTGATGAGTGAAATTGGCTTCCTCTGTATGGTTGTATGAATGTATCCAGCACTTCATAGACAAATGATGTTGAAAAGTTCTTAAGTACTATGCAAGACATTACTGCTGTAAAGTTTGTTGGCGTATTGTGAGGAAGATTAAACAATGAAGAGATAAGTATTTTATGATTGTACCTTTGAATATTGATCATGAATTTGTATGTAGTTAATATCAGTGTTGCAGGACTCGCCGAGTGGCGAGTACTCGCCGAGTTTTCAGAACCCGCGAGTATTTTGGGGTTTAACTCGCCACTCGGCAGTAGCCAAGTTTTTTGGAAAAACTCGCCAAAACTCGCCGAATAATCGGCGAGTTTTTGGCAAAAACTCGGCCGCATTTTTCTGGGCGCAACTAAAGCCCGAAAACGTTTTTTTTTTGTCATTTTACAGTTTGCTTTGCTGTTCTTGAGGGAGAGTGATAAGTTATTGCCCTTGCTAGGTGATTTGAGCGGATTGGAGGCGGATTTGAGCGGATTGAAGGTGGATTTCAACCGTTTTTTCAAGAAAAATCAGATTCACAGGTAGGTTTTTTGAATTTGTTTTTTTATTTT
>MU225549.1:834952-852886 GCA_018584345.1 Thuja plicata
GCATGAGAATGTGATTTTGTACCCACTTTGCATTTATATATATCTAAACTCAACTTGTTTCAATTGTGTTCTGATTAATTAACTCATTGGATGCATCTTCTCATTGAATTTTGCAAAAAAAATGCATTTCTAATTAAAATTACGCTGTTTTTTAAGTTCCCGAGTTTTTTGCCGAGTTTTTGTCAAAAACTGGCCGAGTTTTTCCCGAATTTTTTTTCCAGGGCTTGGCGAGTTTTAGCCGAGTGAGAGTGTTGTAACTTTGGTTAATATTAATTCATGTTATAACACTGGGAACAGTGTATGCTTTAAGCATTGATCTGTGTATTTTTTCTTCAGGATAATTTGATTCTATGAACTTCTAATTAATCTCTCTAAAAATGCTTCCATGACGGATCTAGAAGCATAGGGATAATGAGAGATTACATGCAAAGTCATGCAGGCTGTAGAAAATGAACATGGGGGCACTACTTGTAGCCATGAGACTGTATTGGTGACACATAACTTCATTAAAGAAGAAGAACCTATACAGCTTGTCATTGTATAACTCTCCTCAAACACATATCAATTTTGTGTGCTCATTCGTCTCGTCAAATAGAGGTGCTTTCTTTGAGGAGGCTCCTTCTAAATTGGCCGTGTGTTCTATTAACAGGATCTACTTAGACTGATTAGGTCTTTTGACGACCACTTGGCTCTAATACCAATTGTAGAACAAAAACTTACTACTAAGTGGGGGGGGGTGAATTAGTAGTAATAAAACTTAACCAATTATTCAATTCAATCCATTAATCAATTACTTCTTACTGCATGTTGAGATAAAGCATCAGATTGAAGATAAAAGATAAGCACCATAGGGCAAGAGATCAAAACACAAGAATATGACGTGGAAACCCAATGAGGGAGAAAGTAACGGTGAGAATCGCTGCTAGGATCTACTGTCCTAATCCAGCCTCCCAAATCAGAATCCAGTTACAATCTTTAAGGGCTCCAACCCCAAGGAGTCTCCAAACCCCTGTTCAAGAGCACCAACTCCTACAAATGTGAGCACCTACTCATAGCCTCTTCAACAATTTTATGTGAACACCAACCCAATAAAAACATATATGGAAAGGATTACAATTTTGAGCTAGGAGTCTCACAACAATTCAACTTTGATAACACAAGTTAAATCTGATATAAAATAATGCCAATACTCCTGTGGCAAACTTGAACTTCCAACTCACTGTGTTAACAATATACTGTCATAACATGTCAATCACAACCTTCAGTTCTCAATGTCTGATCATTACATCTGAACATGAATCAACTTTAGAATTAATCTGAGTATTTGTAGATTTCAAACTTTTCAAATATCTCTGCAATCTATGTTCTGATGAATTAATCAATTTTCAAACTGCAAGTAAAGTTCTCATCTCTGTGATTTTAAAAGCAATTCACAAACAGCAATATCTGAATATGTAGACAATACCATGGAATCCAAATTGATTTCTAACGTTTGTTAAGAGTCTGAATAAAAATTTCTGTAAATAATATACCTGTTCAACTTTTGAGGAATCAAATTGAGTACCTTCAGATTTTTCTTGTATCTTCCTCTTATTAGAAATCTCAAAATCTCCTTTCTTACCAATCTGAGAATCCTCTTTCAACTCTTCCAATTACCATGTTCCTCTTTAATCGATTAAGGCTCTTATGCTTTTATACACATCATATTCAGAGGCAACTTCACGGCAACATTTTTATTCTCATACAATATAACATTTTTTTCTTCAATTTGATCGATGATATATAATGTTGTTTGTCTGTTTTGAACCAAACTCCGGTATAACTGTGCTGATCTCATTAAATGACAAGTGGCAGAACCATAACTTTAATCCTCTTATTAGAGCCTGATGATCACAGAAACTTCCAAATATGTTTACCAACATACACGTATGTGTATTCCTTTATGCGACTTATTTAGTATCACCATTTCCAGCGTGGATAAAATTTGTCATTGTATGCACCGGCCATCGTATTGTTAATGTCGTCAAACTCCTGTTCTTTCCAAGTGTTTTTCATATCACACATAAGACAAAACAATTTTGTCTTTTATTCCTTTTACTTAATTAAAGCCTTCTTTTATCATGGCACTTAAATACAAATCCACAGCCCATGAATTAGAAACTGTGCATCGTATATGTGATTTTCAGAACCATCTAAACCGCAGATGCTTTTGATCTCTTCGAATAGAGTCGATTCATGAATTCAAGAAAAATTTCCTCACTAATCGCTGAAGATTGCTATTTCTGTGACCTGTGCTTAATGGAAATATATGTATTGGCTAAGTTTCAAACACGAGAGGATTCAACTGGTAAAAGAAAATATTGTAAGATGGTTTGTCTTATAACTTTCTGCTCTTAAAACGACTCCAATTCATGTCCTTGAATGCCGTGTGGATTAGAAGATAAAGCTTCAACAGATATTAAGAAGAGTTACAGTCATTTGTGATGGATCTTTTCAAATATACAGATAAAATTATGTAGTCCATACTGTAAGTCATTCATTTCCAGAATTATGTTTTGTTAACAGGACCACATGTACATGTTTACAGCCTGTCAAACTATTTTATCCTCTGCAGAATAATCACAGCCATGACAAGTTAATCAAGATGATATTTTCACTGTAGGATTGTCTTGACATCAATGACCAAAGTCCAACAATCTCCCCCTATCATTGATGGCAAGAAAATCTTCAAACTTACAACAAAATACAAGATCTGATCTCTGACATCTGTGATCTCTGAAATCTGATTTCTGATGTAGCTTGCAATAACCAACAACAACCACATTTCTCCCCCTTTGAAATCAATGACAAGGGGTCGGGGTTTTAAATGATAGAAGCAGCAAATACCCCCCCTAACAGCAAGCTTAGATATAAAAGAAAGTAGTGTGGCAAAACCACAACCCCAAGCCTTTTGACGAAGGGCTTCAAAAGTAGCTGTAGGAAGGGCTTCGTAAAAATATCAGCCAACTGCAGTGTGGTGTGAACATACTCAAGACAAACCTCACAATCAGCAACTCGTTCTTTCAAAAAATGAAATTTAATGGAGATATGCTCAGTGCATGAATGAAGATTAAGATTTTTTGAAATGTTAATCGCACTAGTGTTATCACAATAAATAGGAACTGGATGATCAAATACTACCTTCAAATCTGTGAGAGATTGTTTCATCCACAAAACTAGTGTACAACAAGCAACTGCAGCAACATATTCAGCTTCGACTGTTGACAATGTGACAGAATCTTGTTTCTTGCTCAGCCATGCAACCAAGCGGTTTCCCCAAAGAAAGGCTCCACCATTTGTATATACTATATGCTATCAATGTAAAATCATCAAATCTAGGATACCATAAGCCAAAATAAATAGTACCCCTTAGATACCTGAATATTCTCTTAACTACATTAAGATGATAAACTTTAGGAGAAGCCTAACCGAGCAACCATACAAACTGCTGGCATTATGTCTAGTCTAGATGTTGTTAGATACAATAAACTACCAATCATAGACTTGTACTCTGTTTGATCTGTAGCAGAAGAATCATCATTCTTAGTTAGTTTACAACCTATAACCATTGGTCTACTAACCGGTTTGCATTCATCCATTTGAAATCTTTTGAGCATTTCCTTGGTGTATTTCGATTGTGAGAAGAATATGCTTGCATCCAACTGAGAAACTTGTAAACCAAGGACATACAATAACTCTCCTAACATAGACATTTCAAAAGCTGATTGCATTTGATTAGCAAAATCTTTACAAACCTCATCATTCCCACCAAAAATAATATCATCAACGTAGACAACCACAACAAATACCTGATCTTCAACATTTGAAATATAAATTACTTTCTGCATTACCTCTGTGAAAACCTTGTTGTAAAAGGTGTTGATCAAGCCTGGAGTACCAAGCCCTAGGTGCCTGTTTAAGACCATACAAGACCTTTTTGAGTATGCATACATAGTCCTATTTACCTGCACAGACAAAACCTTCTAGCTGTTCCATATAGACTTCTTCTAAAAACCCGTTCAGAAAACTTGACTTGACATCCATGGGCCAAACCTTAAAGTTTTTATACACTGAGAAACCCAAAAACATGCGTATAGCTTCTAATCTAGGTACAAAAGCAAATGTATCATCGAAATCAACCCCTTCAATTTGTGCATAACCCTTACATACCAATCTAGCTTTGTTTCTAACATTTTTGCCATCTTCATTTATTCTATTTCTAAACACCCATTTAGCACCAATAACATTTTTATATGATGGTCTAGGAACTAACTCCCAAGTGTTATTTTTCTCAACTTGAGATAATTCTTCTTTCATTGCATTAATCCAGTTATCATCTGTGCTAGCTTCTTTGTATGTTTTAGGTTCCATTTCATAAATCCAAGAACGATAGGCTTCTTCATTATAAGTTTTAAACTTTTAACCATAGTTCAAAATATCGTTATCGGCAACTTATCGCCAAGGGCAAAAAAAAATATATCGGGAAATATCGGAGATAAGTCGGAAACTTATCGGGGAAATATCGGAGATTTTTTGCTTGAAAAATCTTTTTGAATCCACTTCAAATCCACAAGAAATGACTCTAGAACACTACAAATGACCTCCTTTCTCCTCCAAACCCTTTCTCTCCTCTCCAAACCTGTTTTTGCAATCAAAAAAAATATTTTTTGGCCTTTTTTGGGCCGTCACAGTCTATATGCATTTGCGGCCGATAAGTTTCTGACTTATGATATTTTAGCAACTTATCTGCGATATTTTGGCAATTTATCTGCGATATGTTGGAACTTATCTACGATATTTTGGCAATTTATCTGCGATATGTTGGAACTTATCTGCGATATTTTCCTGCGCGAAAGTTACGTAACTTCTCACGCCGCAAAACTTCTTGCGATAAGTGAACTTATCGCAGAGATATCTGCGATATTTCAATCTATGGTTTTAACAACCTTTTTCCTTGTTTGAATCCCATCATCTTTATTTCCTATTATTTGTTGTTCAGGATGATTTCTTTTAAGAAACTAAGAAGGATTCTTTTCGCCAATATTTTCAAAAGATATTTCACTAGCATTCTTTGCACTTGTTTCATCACCATCATCATTAGAAGCATTAGTTGTAGAAGCTTCTAAGTTGTATTTGTGTAGTTCCTCGTCAATTTTTTCATTAACACATTCAACTACTCTTTTCAATCTATTGCTATAACATTTATAAGCTTTGTTGTGAGTTGAGTAACCAAGAAACAAACCTTCATCACAGCGGGAATCAAAACTACTTAAACCTTCATTTCTCTTTTAATCAAGGTTACCTGGAGACAAGGAGACTTGGAGGTCTCCGGTACTGGTATCAGTACCGGTACGGCTATTTTTCAAAAATAGGAGGCAGGAGGTACTTGGAGACAGCAAGTTTTTTTTAATATAATTTAATAATTTCTAAACCATAGAGTCATAACATAGTGCTTTGAAAACAAGAACAATGGAAATTTATAAGTATGAACATTGAACATTAAAACTTTAAAGAGTCAAAGACTAATACTAAATAGTAATGTCATATTAATATAGAGTCAAATAGTTCAAAACTCACATTGCATATCTCATAGTCATATCTGATTTCTGAATGTCGCATATGATCATATCATCATATCAAATTAATAATTGCTGAGATTATCATTACATATTGAAATTTTAAATTCAAAAATATATAGTTTGATGCTAAATCGTTGATATGCAAACAAAAAACTCAGAACTGTAAACAAAAATCAGAATCTATCTAGTATCATCTGCTCCACAAGGCTGTAATCATCCATCTCAAGGTCTTCAACTATGATGTTGTCCAGAAAATCATCACTCTCCAACTTAGGTTCCTCTGATGGTAGTACAACTGAGGGCAATTCATTAAGGCCATTTGGTTCAACCGCTTCTTCCACCATGGTCAAAATGAGGGTCAAAATCATAAAATGACATAATGTTGTATTTTAAATTTGTTTTTTAATCAGGAGACTGGCGGGAGACTTCATTTTTTGGAATCGGAGACTCGGATTCTTCAGGAGACTTTGCCATGAAGTCTCCAGCCATTTTTGAAGACTTTGGAGACGCGAAAAGTCTTGGAGACGAATCTAGAGGGGGGGAGACGGGTCTCCAAGTAACACTGCTTTTAATAAAACATTCACTTCCAAAACTTTTAAGTATTTAACTGAGGCAGACTTACCATACCATAACTCATATGGAGTTTTCCTATTGTTTGGCCTTAACTGTACCATGTTGAGAACATAGACTGTTGTGTGCACTGCTTCCACCCAAAACCTGTCAGAAAGTTTTGCCTCATTCAGTAGACTTCTTGCCATTTCCTTGATTGTTTTGTTTCTTCATTCAACTACCCCATTTTGCTGAGGTGTTCTGGCTGCAGAATATTGTCTTTTTATCCCATGTTCTTCACAATAAGTAACAAATTCATTAGAAAGAAATTCACCACCTCTATCAAATCTAAGGCATTTAACCAGAAAATCAGTTTCTTTGTCAACCATGGCCCTAAAAATCTTAAACTTTTCAAAAGCCTCAGACTTTTCTTTTAAGAATGTCACCCATGTCATTCTAGAATAATTGTCTACAAATAGCATAAAGTATTTTTCATTTTTCAAACCTTTAGTTCTAGTTGGTCCACAAAGATCAGTGTGAATCAACTCAAGAGGTTGTAAACTTGAATATTCTTTTGGTTTGAAACTTATTCTAGTTTGTTTTCCTTGTTGACATTCTTTACAAACAATTTTCTTAGGTTTTACAATTTTGGGCATGTCTTACTGAATTCAAAGAACTGATTTTCATAATATTATCAAAATTGACATGTCCTAACATCCTGTGCCAAAGCCAACTTTCATCAACTTGACTCATCAAACAATTTCTACCTTTTACTTCTCTCGAATCATAAACTTTACTTTCAGTTTGTTTACCTTCAGGAATTAACTTTCCATAATCAATTTTTTTTATCTGACATCCTTGAGCATTAAAATTTACAAAGTAGTCATTATCACATAACTAACTAACACCTAGTAAATTATATTTGAAACCATCAACATACCACACATTATTTGCTTCTAGCATACCATTGATACTCAAGGAACCTTTACCTCATATTGGCACTAAAAACTCGTCTCCAAATTTCACTGAACCACCATTTAATTCTGTAAATGTGGAAAACTTGCCTTTATCACCTGTCATGTGGTTTGAACAACCACTGTCTACAATCCAAAGGTTTTCTTTTGTAGCATGTAAAGTTGTAACAAGAGACTTCTTTTCTTTCTTTCTCCAAACCTTTGTTTCTTTCTTGTCAAATAATTTGTTTCCTGAATAAACAAAACTCAACTTTCTTTCAGTATGTCCAACATTCTGACATTTAAAACAAATCAAGTTGAAGTTCCTTGCATTAAATGAATTTGGACTTACAAAACTTATTCTTCTCCTTGGCATAACCTTGCAATTTATTGTTTTATGACCAAAATAGTTGCACAAGTTACAGTATCCATAGAATGAACAAAATCTTCTTGGAAACCAATTCTTAGTCTCAACAAAAATCTTTTTATCTTTTACACTATTTGAACATTCTCCTTTTTTAAACTCTAACCCCGATTTGATGTTAGTGTCTCATCGTTGAGCCAACATATCACTTAGCAATTCTGAACTTTTTGTGAATTTTATTTGCTTATCAGGAATCATAGTTAGTTTCTTGATTTCACTCCTTAAAGCATCTATTTCATTTTCTAATTTCGAACAATTTTCAGATTTGTGAATGAGTTCAGAATTTTCTACTCCTATTCTCTTTTACATTCTTCAAGATAAATTTTCAGACTTGTTATAACTTGATTTTTAGCTTCAACATCTTTTAGAAAATCGGCATTATCTTTCAAACTGATGCCAACTGTTGTGACTTTTCTTTCTTCAATTGGCTGATTTCTTCTAATGCACATACCAACTCTGCTTCAAGATCAACTTCACCTACTGTGTCACTACCTGAATCACCATCACTTTGATCTGTAAAACAAGGTCCTACTGCCCTAAACAAAGTTTCACAATCGCCAGAATCAAAATTATCAATACTATCTTCTTTAGCACATCAACTTTTCTTTTTCTTTGTAAACCTTTTTTATTTATGAACAAATTGTTTCCTTTTAAATCCTTCTTCTCCATCACTATTAGAATAAGGACATTTGGCTGCAAAATGTCCACTTTCCCCACAATTAAAACTTTTCATAAGTGTTTTTTCTTTGTTTTTACCAAACCTCTTAAACTTCTAGCCCAGGTTTGCCAGTTGTTCTTCTAGATCTTCTGACTCTGAGCTTTCATTTCTTCTTTTTGGTTGCCTTAAAAGCAACTTCCTTTCTTGTTTCTACATCACCTGTCATTCTCATCTCATAAGCTGTTAGAATACCATGCAAATCATCCATTGTTAATTTGGTAAGATCTCTTGCCTCTTCTATAGCAGAATTTTTTGCATTGTATCTAGAAGGTAAAGAACATAAGACTTTTTGCACAATAGTTGGCTCTTTTGCCTTTTCTCCTAAAGCTTTAATTGCATTAACAATTTCATCAACTCTTAAAAGGTAATCAGCAATACATTCTTCTTCTCTCATTTTTAATTCCTCAAACCTGGCTTTATATGTTTGGAATTTTGCTTGTTTTACCTTATCATCCCCTTCATAGATGCTTTTTAGTTTATCCCAGATTTCCTTAGTTGTTTTACAATGCATAACCTTTACAAACTCAGTGTTAGATAAATGACACCACAACGCATTCCTAGCTTTAGCATTGTTTTCATAATTTTTCTTATTTGCAAGATCAGTTAAAGCAGTTTTAGGTAAAGTGTAGTCATTTTCAACAGACATCCAAGCATCATAACCTATTGAAGCGATGTAACTTTCAGTTCTAATGCTCCATAAAGCATAATTCTTCCCGTCAAACAGAGGTGCTTTCTTTGAGAATGCTCCTTCTAAATTAGCCATGTGTTCTATTAACAGGGTCTGCTTAGACTGATTAGGTCTTTTAACGACCACTTGGCTCTAATACCAATTGTAGAACACAAACTTACTACTAAGACGGGGGGTGAATTAGTAGTAATAAAACTTAACCAATTATTCAATTCAATGCTTTAATCAATTACTTCTTCCTGCATGTTGAGATAAAGCATTAGATTGAAGATAAAAGATAAGCACCATAGGGCAAGAGATCAAAACACAAGAATATGACGTGAAAACCCAATGAGGGAGAGAACCACGGTGAGAATCGCTGCTAGGATCTACTGTCCTAATCCAGCCTCACAAATCAGAACCCAGTTACAATCTTTAAGGGCTCCAACTCTAAGGAGTCTCCAAACCCCTGTTCAAGAGCACCAACTCCTAACAAATGTGAGCACCTACTCATAGTCTCTTCAACAATTTTATATGAGCACCAACCCAACAAAAACATATATTGAAAGGATTACAATTTTTCAGCTAGGAATCTCATACAACAATTCAACTTTGATAACAAAAGTTAAATCTGATATAAAATAATGCCAGTACTCTTGTAGCAAACTTGAACTTCCAACTCACTGTGTTATGTCTGCAAGTTGAACAATATACTGTCACAAAATGTCAATCACAACTTTCAGTTCCCAATGTCTAATCATTACATCTGAACATGAATAAACTTTCGAATTAATCTGAGTATTTGTAGATTTCAAACTTTTCAAATATCTCTGCAGTCTATGTTCTGATGAATTAATCAATTTTCAAACTGCAAGTAAAGTTCTCATCTCTGTGATTTGAAAAGCAATATCTGAATATGTAGACAATATCATGGAATCCAAATTGATTTCTAATGTTTGTTAGGAGTCTGAATAAATATTTTTGTAAATAATATACCTGTTCAAATTTTGAGGAATCAATTTGAGTACCTTCAGATTTTTCTTGTATCTTCTCTTATTAGCAATCTCAAACTCTCCTTACTTACCAATCTGAGAATCCTCTTTCAACTCTTCCAATTACCATGTTCCTTTTTAATCGATTAAAGCTCTTATGCTTTTATACACATCATATTCAGAGGCAACTTCACAGCAATATTTTTATTCTCATACAATATATCATTTTTTTTTCAATTTGATCGAGGATATATAATGCTGTTTGTTTTGAACCGAACTCTGTTATAACTGAACTGGTCTCATTAAATGACAATTGGCGGGCCAGTAACTTCAATCCTCTTATTAGAGCCCGATGATGACAGAAACTTCCAAATATGTTTACTAACATACACGTATGTGTATACCATTATATGCCTTATTTAGTATCACCATTTCCAGCGTGACGCACCGACCATCGTATTTTTAATGTCGCCAAACTCCTGTTCTTTCCAAGTGTTTTTCATTTCACACAAGACAAAACAATTTTGTCTTTTATTCCTTTTACTTAATTAAAGCCTTCTTTTATCGTGGCACTTAAATACAAATCCACAACCCATGAATTAGAAACTGCCCATCGTATTTGTGATTTTCAGAACCATCTAAACCGCAGATGCTTTTGATCTCTTCGATTAGAGTCGATTCATGAATTCAAGAAAAATTTCCTCACTGATCGCTGAAGATTGCTATTTCTGTGACCTGTGCTTAATGGAAATATATGTATTGGCTAAGTTTCAAACACGAGAGGCTTCAACTGGTAAAAGAAAATACTGTAAGTTGGTTTGTCTTATAACTTTCTGCTCTTAAAACAACTTCAATTCATGTCCTTGAATGCTGTGTGGATTAGAAGATAAAGCTTCAACAGATATTAAGGAGAGTTATAGTCATTTGTGATGGATATTTTCAAATATACAGATAAAATAATGTAGTCCATACTGTAAGTCATTCATTTCCAGAATTGTGTTTTCTTAACAAGACCACATGTACATGTTTACAGCCTATCAAACTATTTTATCCTCTGCAGAATAATCACAGCCATGACAAGTTAATCAAGCCAATATTTTCACTGTAGGATTGTCTTGACATCAATGACAAAAGTCTAACAAGGGTTTTCGAACTGTTGATTCATGGTGACTAATCACGCAAGTACCGTACACTTTTCTGCGCTTTTTGGGTTAACTCGTCAAGCATTTCCCTAGGTTAACCTAACCCGTCAAGCAATTTTTAGGGTTAGGGTTTTTCTATGAGAAAAACGGTGTTAGGGTTATGGATAGTGAGAGTGAAGAAGTATTGTAGCTTTTTGCAGTGGTATTGAGCTGCAAGGGATCGCTAGTTGTAATCAGTTGAAAGTACTGAATAAAAATATTGGACTCTCTGTTTGGTGGACGTAGCCCAAGATTGGCTGAGCCACGTTGAATATGTGTCTTCTTGTTCTACTTATGTGTGTTTTACTCTTTTGCATTAAATGATTATATTTGCATGTAGATGTTAGATTTTTGTCTTCCAATCCTAACAAGCCGTATCAGAGCTGGTTGTTTTTCAGTTATTCTCTACACGAAGGTCTCACGGTTGAGTGGGAGTAATGGCAAACGAGGGTAACTTGAAAGTTTAGAAGTTTAATGGGCAGAACTTTCAGTTATGGAAAATGCAGATGGATACCTATCTCTATCAGAAGGATTTATGGTGGCCATTGGAAGGAAAATCCAAGAAAGTCACAACTATGTCTCAAGAGGACTGGGATATTTTGGACAGAAAGGCACTTGGCAGTATTCGTTTGTGCCTGGCACAATCGGTGGCATTTAATATTACAAAAGTGAAGACAACTGAAGAGATGATGGAAACCCTAGCGAAGTTATATAAAAAGTCTTCTGCTTCGAATAAGGTATTTCTTATGAAGCGTTTATTTGATATGAAAATGGTAGAAGGTGGGTCAATTGTTGATCATTTAAATGAGTTTAATGCAGTTACAATCAATTATCTTCTATTAATGTCGATTTTGATGAAGAAATTAGGGCTCTTTTGATTCTATGTTCTTTGCCTGAAAGATGGAATGGCTTGGTAATGGCTGTTAGTAACTTTGTTTCTAGTTCAAATACCCTAAAATTTGATCATGTTGTTGGTGTTATTTTGAGTGAGGAAATTCGTAGGAAAAACTCAAGTGGATCCACATCAGGTAGTGTTTTGAATGCAAAAAATAGAGGGAGATCAAAAGAGAGGAAACAATTCTGGAAGTTGTGGGAAATCATGAGGAAAATCAAAGGGCAAGAGGTCTCAATCCAGAGGACCAAATGATTGGTAGTACTGTGGGAAACCAGGTCATAGGAAGAAAGTTTGTTGGTCTCGAAAGAATAAAGGAGACAAACAAGAAGCTAATAAAGGGGGCAAATGTGGTAAGTAATAATTTTGAAGAGAATGTTTTGCTTCTTTCCCTAGAAAATGTTGATTCATGGGTTCTAGATTCAAGGGCTTCATTTCATGCTACGCCCCATAGAAGTTATTTTCTTGATCATGTCCAAGGGGATTTTGGGCTGGTTTATTTGGGAGATAATGAACCCAGTCAAATTGTTAAGAAGGGAAGAATTAAGTTTAAGTTGCAGAATGGGAATCATTGGCTACTACAAGAGGTAAGACATGGTCCAAGGCCAAGTAGGAATTTAATTTCAGCAGGGCAGCTAGGTGATGAAGGTTGCACAGTCACTTTTAATGATAAAAATTGTAAGGTTTCAAAAGGTGCCTTAGTGGTAGCAAAAGGTGTGAAAGTAGGCACCTTATATTTTTGTACTAGTAAAAGACTAAAATGTCTCAGATCTGATAATGGTGATATTGCAGCAAAGAATTTGAAGATTATTGTTCCTCTAATGGTAATCGTAGGCAGAAAACAGTTATGAGGACACCACAAGAAAATGGAGTGGTTGAACACATGAATAGGACAATAATGGAGTGTGCAAGGACTATGAGGTTGCATGTTGGGCTGCCCTTAAACACGTGGGCAGAGGCTGTAAACATTGTTGTTTATTTTATTGATAGAGGTCCCTCTACTCCTTTGGGTTGTGGTATTCCAGAGGAAACATGGACAGGTAAGAAGGTGATTTATTCTTTTCTCAGAACCTTCGGCTGTGAAGCATTTGCACCTATAGATTCTAAAAATAGAACCAAGTTGGAAGCTAATCAAAGAAATGCATATTTGTTGGATATGGCAATGATGAATTTGGCTATAGTCTTTGGGATTTTGAGAATCAAAAAATTGTAAGAAGCAGGGATGTCATATTCAATAAGAAAGTGTTGTACAAAGATCAGTTACGACAGCATAAGAAGAAAGAAAATGATTTTGTAGTGTTGGATGATATTCCTAAAGATGATGTTCCAGTGGTCCTTCATGATCCGCAACAACAGCAACAACAAATATCACAAACTCCAGTGAATGTTAAACGATCTTCGAGGATAAGTAGACCTCCTGACAGGTTCTCTCCCTCTTTGTATTCTATTTTATTGACTGATGTTGGTGAGACAGAATGTTATGATGAAGCTATGCAGTTGGATACGGAGCATGGAATGACAGAAGAAATGGACTCCTTGTTGAAAATCAGACTTGGGAATTATGCAAGTTGCCTGCAGGTAAAAAGGCTTTACAAAACAAATGGGTTTATAGGCTGAAAGACGAAGATGGAGGTAAGAAAAGATTTAAAGGTCAAGTTAGTAGTAAAGGCATTTGCATAGAAAAAAGGCATTTTTTTTTCTGAAATCTTTTCTCTAGTTGTTAAGATGACTTCTATTCATATTGTTTTAAGTATTGTGGTTGCTAAAGATTTGCATTTGGAACAGCTAGATGTGAAAACTACCTTTCTCCATGGTGATTTGGAGGAGATATATATGGAAAAGCCCCAAGGATTTGAGGTCACAGATAAGGAGAAGTTAGTGCCTAGATTAAAGAAGAGGTTATATGGCTTGAAACAAGCCCCTTGGCAATGGTACTTAAAATTTGATAGTTTTATGGCTGAGCATGGCTTCAACAGGTGTAATTTTGACCATTGTGTTTATTTTAAGAGGTTCAATAATGACAGCTACATTATTTTATGTTTATATGTTGATGACATACTTGTAGCTGGGTCTAACATGGATCACATAAGAGAGTTAAAACAACAGTTAGCAAGATCATTTGCTATGAAGGATTTGGGGGCAGCAAAACAAATCCTTGGTATGAAAATTTGCAAAGATGGGAAGAACAAAAGATTGACTCTATCTCAAGTTGATTATGTTGAAAAGGTGTTGAAAAGGTGTTGCAAAGATTCTCTATGGAGAATGCAAAAGTTGACAACACACCTTTGCTTAGTCATTTGAAATTGACTAAGGAGCTGTGTCCAAAGCCAAAAGAGGACGAAGACAAAATGTCCAAGGTACCCTATCCTTCCGCTATAGGCAGTTTAATGTATGTCATGGTATGCACTAGACCTGATATTGCACATGTTGTAGAGTTGTTAGTAGGTATATGAGTCATCCTGGAGTTGAGCATTAGAATGCAGTCAAATGGATTCTCAAATAATTGAGAGGTACATCCAACAAATGTTTATGTTATGGGGGCTCTAGTACTGATTTACAAGGCTATGTTGACTCGGATTTCGCAGCAGACATTGATACCAAGCGGAGTATAACAGAATATGTTTTTACTATTGGTGGGACAGCAGTGAATTTGATCTCCAAGTCGCAAAAGGTGGTTGCTTTATCCACCACAGAGGCAAAGTATGTACCTGCAACAGAGGCAAGCAAGGAGATGATATGGCGGCAATCTTTCGTGGAAGAACTGGGCAAAATACAGGTTAACAATTATTTGTTTACGGATATCCAGAGCGCCATTCATCTTGCAAAGAATTATGACTTGCATTCAAAGACAAAACACATACAGTTGAGGTATCACTTCATTCGGTCGGTATTGGATGATGGACAGTTAAGGCTGGAAAAAATACATACAAACGAAAAATCCAGTGGATATGATCACAAAGGCAGTGAAAGGGAGAAGTTGAACTCCTCTTCAGCTTTGGTTGGTCTTTATGATTAAAACTAAGTTACCGGATTCGTCCAGAAAAGATGAAATTCGAAATTCGGTTCGGTCCAAATTTGGGTTCTATTCAAATTCGT
Organism: Thuja plicata; assembly: GCA_018584345.1. Taxonomy (NCBI): domain Eukaryota; kingdom Viridiplantae; phylum Streptophyta; class Pinopsida; order Cupressales; family Cupressaceae; genus Thuja; species Thuja plicata. Next base: position 850,043 of record MU225549.1, read on the forward strand.
GTCAAATTTGGTATTTGACTATGTAATTTGTTCAGAATTCATCATTACGAACCCTGGACAAATTTTAAGGAGTTTAAAACGAATATGAAAAACAGCAGGAGGACCCGGAACGAATTTCAACGCTTTTTGACAAATTTAGGTCGAATTTGCAAGATTTTCCAATTAGTTTGACTTTCAAAGCTTTTTTTTATTGTTTTTTAATTTATTTTTTTCGCTTTACACCCTGAAGCATCGCGTTTTTTTTGTATGCAACGTTTTGTTTGGTGAAACGTTTTAACTTGTATGCAGCTGTATTTTAACTTGTATGCAGCTGCGTTTTTTTACTGTGGATGGACGGAATGCTCTGTTTTTGTGAGAAGATAGAGCAGACTGTGGGTGGACTGTGATTCGTGAAGCTAAGAGTTTTTTTTAAGTTTGAACTGTGGGTGGACTGAAAGTCTGAAACTGAATGCTCTGTTTTTTGCCTTTGGGTGGACTATGAACAGTGAATGCTCCTTTTTTGTGCCTTTGGACTGTGGGTGGACTTTGAATGCTAGTGTGGACTCAGAGAGGTATATGTAATACTATTTGTATTTGTATTACTATTACTATTACAATATTTGTATTTGTATTAGACTATTAGTATATGTAAATGTAATAGTATTTGTATTTAGTTTTAAATTTATAATTTAAAAATTATATTAATATTTTTTTCAATTTTGTTTTGTTTGTAAATTGTTGTTTGTAGATTCATCATTCGGACTCAAAGAATGGTTGCAAGTGCTTCTAGCACCGATCACTCCCACTTCAAAATAGACAGACGCTCTCCGCTATGGAAATATGTGGAAATGGTTAACCAATTGCCAGGTGGAGGAGGTTATTTGTGGATATGCAGTCATTGCAAAAAGGAGTTAAGTAGCTCTTACAGTAGAGTGAAAGCACATTTGTGCTTTATTCCTCAACAAGGCATTAAATTTTGTACAGGGAAACCAAGAGTTAATGGGGTACTACCTAAAACCTTTCTTCCAAACCACATTGTGAACAAATATATTCAAGAGCAAAAACAAGCAGACAAAGAATCTGGGAGGGCAAGTTCTCATCCTTTGCAAAATGCTAGGAAAAAAGCAAAAACAGCATCTATGTCTTCAACTTCCACTCCCAATGAGCAACTCGTTGACGGCCATCCATTCTTGCGTGCTCCTCAAGAACCAATTGCAAAGAAGAGAGCAATGGGGCCCATGGAATTATCATTTCAAAATGAAGCTAGAGACATTGTCGAGGAAGCCATAGCAAGATGCGTCTAAGCATGTGGATTGGCGTTTAACGTTGTTCCCTCACCATATTGGCAACAAATGGTGAGATCAATTAACGAGGCTCCAAAGGGGTTGAAGGGCCCAGGTTATGAGAAGGTGCGCACCACTTTATTGGACAAAGAGGTGCTTAATGTAGAGGCTTCCATGAAGCCCATCAAGGATTCATGGATTGAAACAAGTGTGACCATAGTATCCGATGGATGGAAAGATGCGAGAAATCATCCTTTGGTCAATGTTATTGCAGTGTCCACAAGAGGTGCAATGTTTCTAAAAGTTGTGGATTGTGAAGGAGAGGTGAAGGATAGTCCTTTCATAGCAAATATTCTCATCGAAGCCATTGAGCAAGTTGGCCCTAAAAATGTTGTTCAGGTAATAACTGACAATGCCAAGAATTGTAGGGCTGCCGGCTTATTGGTTGAGCGCTTCAAGCACATTTTCTGGACACCTTGTGCTGTGCGCTCGCTCAACCTAATGCTACCAAAAATTGGCACTAAGATTGAGTGGATTAAAAAAATGTATGAAGAGGCACACGAGTTCCAAATGTTTGTCATGAACCACCATATGACGCAAGCCATATTTAGACAATTCTCAAAATTGGAGCTCTTGAAGGTAAGTTCAATTGTTTAAAATTTAAACATGTTTTAGAAATCTTGTCACTTTAGTTTAGTAAACTTTCTATGTTTTTAAATTTAAATTTTTATCTTGATTTTAATTTTTAATTTATTATTGTTTTGAATTTGATCTTAAAATAGGTTGTTGAGACCCGCTTTGCCTCCAACACTATAGTTTTGAGACGCCTTGTCAAGGTTAAAGAGGCATTGTCTAGAATGGTAACAAGTGCTAATTGGAGCATATGGAGGCAATCTAATAGTGCCAAGGCAGCTGCCATTAAGGCATTGATACTGGATGACTCTTGGTGGGATCGTGTTGAGTACCTTCTGAAGTTCACCGAGCCTATATTGAGCATGGTCTGATACACTGACATGGATAGGCCTTGCTTGGGTGAGGTATATGATGGCATTGACTCCATGATTGAGGATATTAGAAGTATTAGAGGTAATCATGGTAGAGAGATGGAACAAAATGACTACCCCTTTGCATCTACTTGCCTTTGCATTGAGCCCCAGGTACTATAGCCAGCCTGTCCTCGGTGAGAATGCCACTAGAGTTGCTCCATATAGAGATCCTGAAGTTGGTCAAGGGTACAAGGCAGCCCTTCGAAGACTCTTTCCCGTGCACCTACGACCTGCATTGAGGTTTGAATTCATGAGTTTCACGAGCATCGATGATTGTGGTCATGAAGCTCTTGCAAACAGGAAAGATGTTGATGCTCATAAATGGTGGTACTTCCATGGAGAAATGTACCAGCTGTTGCAGCCCATTGCCATCAAAATTTTATCACAAGTTCTTTACTCTTAAGATTCTAATTTCTAAATACTTGTTGATAAATAATAATATTGAATTTATTATTTATAAATTATATTTTAAAAATTTATATTCAAAACTCTTAACTCTCTAATTTCAAAATTGTAAATCTTGATAGGTTGCTAGT
>MU225549.1:853363-882138 GCA_018584345.1 Thuja plicata
AGCATAGTAATGTATGAACTTATTTGCTGCTGCATATGTTTATATATATATATATATATATATATATATATATTTTAAATCTTGTACGGACGAACCCAAAACGAATCGAACCCAGCCCAGAAAAATTTTGGACGAATTTCGAACCCGAATCTCGAACCCGCATTCGAACCGGAATCCGAACCGACAACTTAGAATTAAAACAATAAAATAGAACAGTAGAATCCAGGGTATTTCTTTCCAATGGAAGCTACAGGGGTAGTGGTATTGCTACAGGATCAGTTAGTGTGGAGCTTGATCAGTCCCCAAGTGGGAGATTGTTGATTTGTGATGACTGATCACGCAAGTACTGTACACTTTTCTGCAATTTTTGGTTAACTCGTCAAGTGTTTTTTGGGTTAAATTTCCCTAGGTTAACTCATCAAGCATTTCCCTAGGTTAACCCATCAAGCAATTTTTAGGGTTAGGATTTTTCTATAAGAAAAACGGTGTTAGGGTTATGGCTAGTGAGAGTGAAGAAGTATTGTACCATTTTGCAGTGGTATTAAGCTACAAGGGATCGCTGGTTGTAATCAGTTGAAATTACTGAATAATAATATTGGACTCTGTTTGGTGGACGTAGCCCAAGATTGGGTGAACCGCGTTAAATCTGTCTTCTTGTTCTACTTATGTGTGCTTTATTCCTTTCGATTAAATGGTTATATTTGCATGTAACTGTTAGATTTTTGTCTTCTAATCCTAACATGAACTTGTATATTTTCAAAAGAATAATGAATAATGCATTGAGTTCATATGTCTTGAATGTATTCATGAGTTAATATTACTAATTTCTCATTTGTTAAATTAGTAATCCCTTTATGTATTGGTGAAATCCATTGGTTTCAATTCAATAAACTATGTAATTGATTTAATAAAACACATCATTTCCTGGTATCTAGACTCGTATGTACTAGTATGGCCTTTTAATGTTTGGTAGTTAGATCGGATTCTAGCTTCACAATATTTTAATTAGGACAATTAAAATGAATTAATTATTTAATTGGGAGAATTAAATAATTTAAATACATTAATTATTTAATTAAGGAGAATTAAATAATATATGTAATTAGAGAATTATTTAATTGGAGAATTAAATAATAATATATTTAATTGTGAGATTGGATGAAGTAATTATTAATTGGAGAATTAAATAATAGATGGTGAGATTAAATTATTTAATTGGAGAATTAAATAATTTATTATTTACTTAGAGAATTAAATAATTATTTAATTGGAGAATTAAATAGTTTATTTATGGTAGTTATTTTAATTAGAGAACTAAAATAATATAAATTGAATTAATTATGAGCTGGGCCCAAACTATGGCGTCTATATTGTAATTTCAAGGTCGGTGATTATAATTGTTCTACCTCATATATATGAGGATTTGATTATATACATTTTTTATATAGTCATGCCAGTTACATCGGCGATTTACAATTAGACATCAGTTATCTACAGCAACCTACAATTGAAGAAGACACCAATCCAATTAAAGGTTGAGTAATCTGATATATATATCAGTGATATGCATATCATAGGAAGCAGTGATCTAAAATGAAGTAATCTGATTCATCAAACATATTGACTCTAGACGGCGACTTGATCTGTGAAAGTATATGCAGTGAAGACATAAGGCATCAAATGTATTCTGATCTACACTGAGCAAAGAAGACATCATACTGTGACTGTACAGGTTCAGATTGGGTCAAATTTGATTTAAATACAATCAGAATCTGAGATTGATATTCAGAAACTGCCTGTGTAAAGGATTGCTTCGTGGATCGGGGATTCTCAGCAAATCCTCAGCAAGCTCATTGTGAGTTATTGTATTTACTATTCTGAGAATATTACTAAGTCTGATCTGAATGCTGGGTTTTTCCTCATAGAGGTTTCCCAGGGTAAATCTACTGTGTTACTGTTCTATTGTCTGATAGTAATTAGATCTGATTGTTAATTTCAACATGGCCTATCTCTTCATATGTTGAGGTTTGGTGTACTTCTTTCATCATCATTGAATATCAAAACATACTTCAACCTGAGAACCCCTAGCAATTGTTATCATTTATGAAGTCCTCTTTGGTATTTGTATGTCTTCGAGTAGGGTTTATGTTATCCATGCCCTTATAGTTTAATGTTTTCTCCTTCATGTACTTTAAGATTAGAAGTACACTAAAATCCTAAAAACCTCGATCATACAAGGGAGCTGCCCCTCTCAAACACAGACAAAGGTTGCTATTACATAACAATCTCTCCAACTATTGGAACGGTTGTCTCTGCTCTTCGAGCAAACAAGGTCAATTTTGGAGAAAAAATTGCACTGACAAATCTACTTACCACCAGATTTTTGGCAACTTTGCTAGAAATTCAAAATATCAGTGTGTTTTGTTCCTCTGAAACCTAAAGGTGGCTTCCCTGGAATAAAGGTTGGCGACTCTGTCAGAAAAAGAAGCTTAGAGTAACGGTATGGCATAAAGCAACTGAATCAAAAATTGACAGTGAAAGTGATGATGAAAACTACTTGATGATGAAAACTACATCTATGAATTTATAAGAAGAATTAGGTGCTTGATGAGCCTTTGCAAGTCGAATTCTTGAAGAGCTTCTATGGTGGTATGCAAAATGTTTCTGATAAGATTCACCCATCCTTGGTGCAAACAATGCAAAAGATTGAAGACGGAGATGGAAAAGAGAACCAGATTCTTGCTCATGACATGAACCATTATCAAAAAGAAGTTATGCATGCAAAGTTAAATAAGATTCTACCAAGAAACTTCATTTTTTTGAATTGATGACGGACAACAATGATGATGGAGAAACAGTCTCTCTCCTGCACTTATTATTCAACAAAATCATACTCTTGATGACTCCAAACAGGTCATCTTCTTGAAGAGCTTCTGAGGTGGCATACACTTTGTTTCTGGTAAAGTGCATCCTTCTCTACATTAAAATTTGCAAAGGATTGAAGAAAAAGATGGAAAGGACAACAATTTTCTCACTCATGATTATTTTACTGAAACAATGACAAACAACAATGATGAAGAGAAAAGCAATCCTTCTCTCATACCCGTTATTCAAAGAAATCAAACTCCTAAAGAATCCAAACAAATTCAATTTTTGAAAAGCTTCTACGGTGGCACACAACTCAATTCTAAGAAGGTTCATCCTTCTTTGCTTTAGATATAGGAAAATATTAAACAAAGCGATGAGAAGGTTCATCCTTCTTTGGTTCAAATATTAGAAAAGATTGAACCAAGCGACGAGAAGATGATTGGTTTTCTTGAAAATGTTGTTCTGGAAGTAGGACCCACTTTTGATACAAGCTTTTTACATAATGAAGACAGTAATATAGAAGAGAACCTTTCTCTTGAAGGTGAAGGTGTACATGATGAAATGCATTGCAATCAAAGTATTCAAATGGTCTCACTAGAACATGCATGTACTAATGGAGATAAAGTTTTTATATCTGGTCATAATAACCCTGAACACGAAAATAAAAGTAAAGAAAGAATACTTCAAGAAGACACTCATAAGATTTCCATTCCTAGTTGGTGCTTTGATGATTTTCTTTAAGGAGGTGTCTTTATTCATTCATCATCGGTTACTAAATTAGTGATTCCTGCCTTTGAAATCAAAGGTGCAAATCCATGCATTCCTTCTTCTATGTCCTCACTTGCTAATGAGATTCCTGAGTTAAATGCATTAAAGAGAATCAAGCCTCACTTCTAAAACATGATCTAATGGCCTCTAAGGAAATTAGTCATGAGAAAATCTTGCATCTTGAGATAGCAAAAACAAATTCATTTAAAGAGCTACACAAAACAAGCCATAGCACTCAAAATCAACCCATGAATAATGATAGCAATAATATGGAAAGAAGAAAAGTATGCATGGAGATGATACAACAGGAGGTATAAATTTTTCATGTAAAAGTGAGACTTTTGAAAGCCAATTTGAAGATTTAGAGAAGCAATGTATGAGCATTGATGAATCTAAAGAAGTTCAAAAGAATGTTTATCTCCATGAAAACTTCGCCCCTAATCATAGTCCTTACACTTTAGATAGCAGCTTTCTTTGTAATGAAAGAATTTCTCAATTGCTTGTTCCAAGCCATGAACCACTGTCAGAAGAGATACATACATCCAAAGAAACATTCACTCGTAAGGCAGTTAGACTAGTCAAAGAAGATCATACTACATTGCACTATTCAAAAGAACACACAATAACATAGAGACTTTCTCAATTGCTTGTACAAAGCCATGAACCATTGACAGAAGAGATAGATACATCCAAAGAAACAGTCGTTCCTGAGGTGGTTAGATTAGTCAGAGAAGAGCATACTACGTTGCACTATTCACAAGAACACGCAATAAGATAGAGGTAGCATCTTACCTTGCAAAGGGAACAGGGCCTAATGCGATGTGTTGTGATCAAGAGATTGAAAAATGTGAAGATGAATTTAGTTGTCATGCTCATTCAAAGGACTCCTCTTCACATAAGTATTAATCTCTGACCAATATTCCTCATTGCATGGACTCTTTAGAGCATGCATGTACCAAAAAGGAAAAAGCTATTGTGGGTTCTTATGATGGCAAAGGTCGAATGAATAATCAAGAGGTAGTAAAACTTATGCAAGTCAAGTTTGAATGGAATGTATTTTCAAATCTAAACCATTGGAAGGTCCAACTAGAATTATGTCAATGGAAGCAAAACAGTGTTAGATTATTCAAAGAAGAGCATACTACGTTGCAATATTCACAAGAACACGCAATAAGATAGAGGTAGCATCTTACCGTGCAAAGGGAACAGGGCCTAATGCGATGTGTTGTGATCAAGAGATTGAAAAATGTGAAGATGAATTTAGTTGTCATGCTCATTCAAAGGACTCCTCTTCACATGAGTATTAATCTCAGACCAATATTCCTCATTGCATGGACTCATTAGAGCATGCACGTATCAAAAAAGGAAAAAGCTATTGTGGGTTCTTATGATGGCAAAGGTCAAATGCATAATCAAGAGGTAGTAAAACTTATGCAAGTCAAGTTTGAATGGAATGTATTTTCAAGTCTAAACCATTGTTTGGAAGGTCCAACTAGAATTATGTCAATGGAAGTAAAAGACTGTTAGGTATCAAATAATGATCAAGGCATTAATGATGACCAATCAAAAGAGTGGTTACATTAGTCAAAGAAGAGCATACTACGTTGCACTATTCACAAGAACACGCAATAAGATAGAGGTGGCATCTTACCTTGCAAAGAGAACAGGGCCTAATGCGATGTGTTGTGATCAAGAGATTGAAAAATGTGAAGATGAATTTAGTTGTCATGCTCATTCAAAGGACTCCTCTTCACATGAGTATTAATCTCTGACCAATATTCCTCATTGCATGGACTCATTAGAGCATGCATGTACCAAAAAGGAAAAAGCTATTGTGGGTTCTTATGATGGCAAAGGTCAAATGCATAATCAAGAGGTAGTAAAACTTATGCAAGTCAAGTTTGAATGGAATGTATTTTCAAATCTAAACCATTGTTTGGAAGGTCCAACTAGAATTATGTCAATGGAAGCAAAAGAGTGTTAGGTATCAAAGAATAATCAAGGGATTAATGATGACCAATCAAAAGAGATCCAAAAAGTTGGCTTGCCCATGGTACTTCTTCTTGTATATCTGAGATACTGAATCCGAATTGTCAACGACGCATTAGAAAGCTTGAAGACAAAATACTTCAGCTCATACAACAATAGGTGATTCCTAAAATACAAGAAGAGGTTAAGTGGATTTTTGATTCAGAAGTCTTCAATGAAGAATGGTTGTTTCAATATGTTGCCTCACCTAGGGAAGACAGCAAGATAGGAACCACAAGCACCAATATGTTTCTTGATGTGTCTTGAAAAGTGGTGTTGGAAGAAAACAAACCGCATTTTGAACCAAAAGGGAGCTTCTAAATACTAGAGTCAATAGCTTCGTGATAACAATCCCAACATGCACATCGGAGGTCCCCAGTTCAAGTCCAAGCTGATCCATTGAAAATCATATGGTATCAAAGCTACCAAGCTAGGTCATGTTGGCTATTTCTGCTACCATCAGCTCAACACAGATAACCGATCTGACATATCTTCATCATGGGCTAAAATCATGTCAAGGCCAACATGTCGTGTTATCTGAAAGTTTGCGGCTAGCACGTCATGTTATCTTTTCTAGTGTGTGGGGTGCGCCAACATGTCACTTTTTCCTGTCATGGGCCAACGTGTCAATGAGACACAAAAGATGTCGATAGAACATAGGCAAAGTCTCACCAAAAACCCGATATTGATATAACATTGAAGATCGCCGAAGGAAAAATAGCATTTCACCAAAATGGTATGTCTCATTGAAAAGTAAGATGGCGATCGGACATGTGTAGGGTCTCTTCAAAATATGATGATTTCGATGAGACAATGAAGATCTACGAAGGCAAAATGGCATTCCAACGAAGTGGCTTGTCTCATCAAAAAAACACAACGAGCTAGCATGTCGTGTTTGCTGCACCGACATTTTCTTTTGCCAGCGACCAGATTTGACTAGTAACAATTGTGACGTGGTCGCAGGGGCTTAATTCAATGTCGAGCGACTTCTTTGGACCTATACATGCAATCTCAGCATTATCCCATGCCTATTTACCACTTGCAGAGGTGTTGTTTCTTCTAACAGGAGCATTTTTTACACCAACTTGCTGCTAGGTATGGGATTTTCTCTCTTGACTGCAGGGTGCATTCATTTTCCCCTTTTGTCACTTCTATGGATCAACTTGCACATAGAGATCAAATTTTGATCTGACATTTGTTTGATCTCCATATTTGTAGCCTAACTCCAATTAGCTTGGGGTTTGAACTCAACTGACAAATCTGAGTTGTACCTGATTTATAAAGGCAATTTTTGTACATAAGTTATGGGTTCTCCTTTGTTCTTTTGCAGCAGCTATGCTCTGCACTTGTAAATTTGTCTTTGCCTTACATGACTAGAAATCCTTTTTTCGCCTCTTCTTCCAGTCTGATACATTGTGCATGTTTTCTTGCCTTGTATTGATTGTTTCTTTTTTGTGTTTCAAGCTTGTATGTTGTGTCTAATGCTTATGAATGTTGTAGTGTGAATATATCTTTCCTTGCAGCATCTCATTAGTTCTGACCTGCATATGAGTCCTTGGAGGGTAGATTAGAGTGAGAATGTGTATGTTTGGGAGGCTTTGTTGGTGTTATGTCCAGCTACAGAAAGGGAGCAACCACAGTCAATCCAGTGCTTCACCTCATTTCCCTTTCCCGCATTCCTTCTTCCCCTTTTCTCTGCAAGTTATTAGTTTAGTTAGCTTTAGGTGCACCCTGATTGAAAGGAAGTCGGCCTTCTCCGGAGATTCAACCTCACATGCACAAGGGCCCACACTTAGAGGTTGATTCAATGTTTCACAAGGTCGCTTGGGGGTCATACCCCAAACATGGGGTGCAAACTTTTGTGTTAACAGGTCCCCAAGCCCAGAAATATGCCATGATGAGGGGGGTGCTAAAATAACAAACCACAACCAAACTACAAACAGAGTGGCAGCTCACGTGGTAGAACATCCAAGCTTGCTGATTATAGTCATAGGAAGTTCTTAGGATTGAGTCAGGTGATTGGTGGAAATTACATATTAGTTTAGTTGCATTTGTCAATTTTCATATAAGAGATGCTTACTTCTGTCTGTTTTATCTCTTCACCTTCTACTTCACTCTAACTTTCCTTCAGCACTCTGATGTACTTAAGGGCTTCTTTCTTTAGGAAATGTGTTTGCACTCCCTATCCCTATTTTACTTTGCAAAATTCATAGAGTCTAGCATGCCAAGTTTGACCACAAGAGAACACTAAATAAGTTCCACAAAAAATTTATATCAGTTTTCAATGTTCAGAACAATGACGTTGGATACCAGGTCTATCATACTTTAACCCAAGTTTCTATGTGGGAATAAGGTTGAAGTTTATATTCCTGCCATAATATTCTTATCAGAGTTTCTATTCCTGTTACACAAATTCCTATTTGAATTTCAGGACAGAAAAATGAGACAGGTTTGTTTAGATCATAAATTGACGAGGTAAGTGACCCATCTGGGGAACAAGTGAATAGCATCAAGGAATGCCTATCTACAGTTAGGATTGGTTGTCAGTCATTTCCCCTGCTATTTCTAGTGGTGTCAAAAAGGAGACGCAACAATACCTCTACACCATTATGGCAAACTATCCTAAAATCCTTCAAAAAGCCCCCAACATGTTCCATGGATTTGCTGTCTACACAGGGTATGACCTTTTTATAGTATAGAGTTATTGTTTTAAATTTTAGAAATCATTTTATCAAGTCAACAAATGTTTCATCGTAATCTATGTAGATTACCATAGCTATTTGTGTACCCTTTTCTTTCTGAATAGTGAAAGATAATATAAATCGTTCAATAGGACAGGTGTTTGAGTCTTTCCAGATCACCAAGACTAAGGATAATAATTATAAAGACAAAGGCAAAGGAAAAGTTAATGAAAATAGAGGAGGAGACCAAGATGACAGAAAGGATGAGAAGCACCAATCTGACTCTGATGAAGTCTAAATCTATGTCATTTCATGTTACTAGTTGTTTTTGTTGTAGTTTATAAATAATAATAAATATTATCAATGTTAGAGACTTCTCGGTTGTTAGTGCTAGGTGAAATGTCTATTACTGTCTTGATAAGTTTTGATCAACCTGGTTTGGGCATATTGTAAGTGCCCAGCTTGGTCACTAATTCTGTAACTACTCTGTATTTTGGATACTTTATTAGTAATCAATTTTCAATTTTAATTAAAAAAAAACTTACATAAACAAGATCAAGATCTGTAGACACAGTAGTTATATGAGCTCTATTTCTCTCTTTCCAATTAAAAGAACTAAAATGAACTCTTGAGAACATGATAATAAAGTTAGAAACTGGATGAACTTCATTTTCCTTACTCATAAAAGAAAAATATTATTTCAGTATACTTCATTGACAACTACGCATCACAAAAATATAATGGAAGAAGATTTGCAAACCTGATTTCTGAGGTGTCAAAAGGCTTCCAAGAAACTTCTTTATGGATGGAATCTGGGCACGCCATCTTTTAAAATCTTCAAATGATACATGTGGATTACAGTCACCTTCAGATCCTTGTGTAAATTTCACAGAATTTATAAACACTTGAATGCTATCTTCAGGCAAGCTAATTCCTACGATAGCATCTTTCGGGCTTAGAACTGTTTCTAGTACTGAGATTATGACAGCTTCCAATTCAGACCTAAAAACCACCAGTTCAAAATACTAAATTTAGTAGGATTGTGTTGCAACATAGAAAAGAATTTCTTTTTCCAACCAGACTACGAAAAATGCCCATACTGCTCAACTTGAAAAAATTCCAACTATTCTAGAGTAGTAACCCAGACAAGAAAATCTGTCCAGTAAACGAGTATATGCAGGCCCAAAACATAATTTCAAACTTTACCTGGTAGCTTATATAAAAAGAAAATAAACTTAAGGCCATTGTATTAAGATCATTTCATATTTTTTATACAAATTTTCCAAATTGTTCAGAGTTGGGCAATTTGTCTTTCTTTTCTTCAAAAGAAGAGGTTAAAAATGCAACACAATCTGATTTTTAAGAAGAAAAACTCTTACAAAAAATTTTAAAAAGGAGGACTCTTCATACTACAATCAAATATTTTATATTTATTACTTTCAGCTAGACAATGTAAGAGAAGAACTGTTTCTTAGAGTTGTTTATAAATAGACTTCACAATGTTATAAGTATTTCTGAATTTGAGTAATTTTTAAAAGATTTGTTACCAATCTGTTCATAATAATGGGGTCATTTATATGGCTGCTGACAAAATCAAAATTTTCCTACCAGACCTAAGAAAATCTCAAGCACAAATTGATAGATGGATGTCAATTTAACCTAGACCAAAAATGATTTTTCATATTATAATTGATTTCTCATGTGCACAACTAATGCAAATTTGAGCAGGACCAGTGATCTGATATACACTACTACATTATGTTGTTCATGGAAATTGCCAAAAGTTTACTTGGTTTGGAAAAATAAGGTTAAACAAAATAACAGAACTAACAATTCCTCACTTGACAGAAAGTTTTCAAAACAACTATAGTTATTAACATTGCATTAATGCATGCCTACTAAATCAATAGAGGAATATGAAATTATCAAGTATTAATATGGTACTTCAACATGGGCTGGGATGTCTTTAGGCACATGGTATATGGCCGGCACAAACCTCTCATAAAGTCTGTTCTCCAATTGCAAGCATCTAATAAATAAAAGTGTAACGCACCCCTTGAGGCAATCAAGGCATTCAAAAGAGACTAGGAGAATTCTTGAAGTACCTAGCTGCACAACTATATACAGTAACATAGCATGTAGAATAAGTGAGTAATCCGCAAAAGGAATATTGATAGAGCATTGTATAAGAGCTAGAGAAAGTCAACAATGGCACATAATCAAAATGTAAGTTCTAAAGCAATCTGTGGTCTCTCAAGATTCAATAATTGTTCGAAATGAACACGTACAATGTTTCACTTGAATTATCAAGGTTTCATAGAGACGGGGGTACTTGGAGACTCTAGAGACTGGTATCCTTACCGGTACGGATAATTTTTCAAAATAGGAAAAGGGGGAGCTTGGAGACACCTTTTTTTATTTATATAATTTAATAATTTACAGAAAATCTGAAAATATAGTGGACTGAAACTATAATTTAATCATACCTGGACACTGTAATGCCAAAATCCCCCTACCAACACTGAAATCCCCACTCATTTCCACTATTGCAGTTGCTCTTAAATTCTTAATGCTCGAAATGGCGTTGATCTTTCACCACTGAACCCAGCAAAGTCTCCATGGAAGGCTCTGAGACAAGACACATCTCCATCTCCAAGACATGTCACAGGGAGTCGGGGATACATTTCCGTGCAACTATGTGAATTATACTCAAAACATCAGAGAATCAAATACAATCAATGCTGGAATCAGTGTTCTTAAGTTGCTAGAACAAAATAGTACTAAGATTGCATGAAGGAAAAATGAAAGAATCAATAACACACAACCACGAGATAATTGACACAAACATTTTTACTTAGAAACCCCGATGTGGGAAAAATTCAGTTGGAAATGCCAAAGCCTCATTTTCCTCTCATCCCTTTGGCCAAACAGTGAAATAGGACATAAAATTCTTCCTACCATCTTACTCAGTCAACTCTCTTTGGGCAAACAAATCTTGCCTCTACAGCCAATTGAACTCTCATTCTCACACACAACCGTACTCTTGTGCCTTCCAGATAACGGACTTCCAAATTTAAATACCCACCTTTCTCTTCTACTACTATGTTTTCTTTTATGTAACAGATGAAACTGCCACAGAAATCAAGAGGAAGCTGACACGTTACTGACAAACTGTCATGAAACTGACAAAATCACTATGTCATTTACTGAACAACTATGCCACAAACAAAATCAATATAAGAGAAACCAAACTTCCACAACACATTTGACATCACCTTGCCAATAATACAATTGCGACCCTGTTGTACCCAGTTGTCTCATCATTGTGTGAAATGCTACTTAATTCTTTAAGCTCCCAGCTTTTTGATGAAGTGATTTTCTTCTATACCATTATATATCTTACCTTCCCTTTCCAAGAAGCCTACAATCCTAGAAAGTATTAGATCGAAAAAAGTTCTCCCACTCCATGTTGAGGTTCTTGCTAGTCTTTGTGACTTTCCCTTGATGTTGAATTGCTAATACTTTTGTGGTCCCTTCTAGACTGTCTAACCTTCTGCAACACTGCATCCTCCACCAAATCACCTTGAGTATCTAAAATCAGTTCTTCAATAGAGTAGAGAAGTTGTCCTTCCTCTTCTTCATCCAACACAGATGGCTCATAAAGATGCATTTTCTCACAATTGACTGCTGAGTGAACCCTCTTGAATAAAGGTAATTTAAACCTGAAAGCTTCCTCGGTTATTATTGAGATCTCTCTTTCTTCATGCATAGCCACATCTTGTCTGCCACATTGAAGATGTGCTCTTGACAGTGATAACCATAACTAGCCCTATACTTAGCTCAAGGTGTCTCCAATTGTTTCTACACTTGAGACAGGTCCGTTCAATCCTGTCAGTGAATTGTGTTACCCTTGTCACTTATCAGTCTCGTACTTTCCCTTCTCTTTTCTAAAAAAAGAAACATGAAGTGGATTAGTAGAAAGATAACTCAAGCATGTTCAAAATATGACTTATTAATGGATGTACAAACTGATCTACTATAAGAATGTTGTATGTATGCCAAAGACTAAATACATTTCATCAGATGTTTGTAGTTTTAGTCCATTATCAACAAGATCAATGTTCTATTTACAATTTTTGTTTGGCTATCAATTAGACAATGGAAGGTTGTGCTTCTTTTCAACTTGGAATCCATCTTGCCCCACAAAGATGGTCCCAAACTTCACCCAAAATCTTGAATGCTTGTTTGATACAATATCGAATAGAGAGAAAATAAAAATGTACCCCAACATTAGAAAAGATTGACTTAGTTGATTCATGGCCCTTTACCAAATTCTCCCATGGAATTAAAACACGCATCTTGTTAAGACTATCTACAACAACATACAAGTAGTCATACTCTTTGAAATAGGCAAGCACAACACAAAATTTACATAAATATTTTCCCATGGCTTAGACTCGCATAGGTAAAGGTAAATCCATGTGCTACCCTTCTTTTTAATGTTAGGCTTGTTTTTGCACCATATCTTACATTTGCTAATGAATTTCATGACCTCTTTTACATTTATCAGCCAATACCCATACCTTTGCAAAAGAGCCATGGTTTTATGTAATGTCCCCTTTATGGGACATTAGAAAATAAATTAAATAATTAATTAAGTTGTCGAAATACATTGGCAGCTTATTTTAATTATTTAATAGTGCAATTTAAGTGACTTATTTTGCCAGCCAGGATTATAAAATAAAAGTCACTTTATTTTAAATTAAAATAACAGAACGTCGACTGTCATAAGAAAAGTCGAGTGTATCATATACGATACTATTCACATTGCTTATGAATGGTTGAACACAATGCACGATAGTGTTATCGATGTTATTGTAAAACACAGCGACTGTCATATACGATACTCCCCACATTGTTTGTGAATGACTTAACGCGATACACAACAGTGTTATCGGTAAAGCACAGTGATTATGTTATTAGTTATGTTTACGTAGAGTCATAACTCTACGTGGCATATTTAATGTCGATACTTGTTGTGGGTTATAATCAATCACAACGGTAATTATATACCACAGCAAGCATTCGATCTCTTCTGCAATAATTTACTTGTAAATTCTCTGCATTAATATATTTAGTATCTAGACTTAGACACAATCTGAAATATATAAAATTGGACTATAATTCTCTATAATTGATCCACATTCCTTAACAGAAGGAACAATATCAATTGTCGAGATGTACAGTGACAAAGAAGAGATTGCAGTCAATGAACGGTTTAATGTTTGACAAATTGGATAAACAAGAAATGATAATAGTATTATAAGGTTATATCATCTCAAATGCAATATTAAAAAAAGAAAAGATATGGTTGGAGAGAAGAAGCCGAAGAAGCATTCTAAATGGTTTGATAAAATGCTTCAACTATTTATAAGGCATGGCCAACTACAAAATCAATTGAGTCAATGTAAAAGCTACAGATCAGTGTCATAAAAAAAGTCGACCCATGAATTTGAGATTAAAATCATGGGATATTAACCATGCAGCAGAAAGAGTAATAGAGAAAGCTGAATTTGAGATTATAATCATGGGATATTAACCATGCAGCAGAAAGATTAATAGAGAAAGCTTTGGCCGATAAACATAATTTCAATTGAAGTTACAATGGGTCAACCACCCTTTGGCTGCCACGAAGAAACTTATGCATAAACATATTTATCCCCCAAATTAAATTATCATGAATAATTAATGAGCAGAGATTAAATATATCTTAAGAACAGCAATTATATTCCATAGAGTAAGCAGCGATTTAATTCGTGATGGCAGCAAATGAAATTAGATTAATCTCATGATGGCTGACCACCCACTATGTTAAATCATAGGGAGGTTAAATTACAATAAAACAAATCTATATGTTGCTTGAAAAGGCCGATTGGGTATTCTTGGGAGAATTGTATCCCTTCAAGGAAAGGTGTGATGGGAGATAAAGGAAGCAAGTTCTTGAATGTAACATCAAACAAATTGGAGCAAACTTAACCCAGATGTAAAGTATAAGTATATATGAGGGAGGAAGTAAATGTAATGTCCCCTTTTTCGAGCACATTATTTCGTGATGCATCGTTAGCCGTTTTACCACGGTCCTGTGGGCTAACCAGGACTTTACATGGATCAGTGTGATAATTGGCCTACGTAATTCCAGTTTCAGGCCAATCAGAGTAGTTTCCACAGGGTTTCTAGATACTTACTATTTATAGTAAGTCAACAGAGCTCAGTATTCTTGGCATTTCAATGTTGAACTTGGAGCATATCACCGAAAGCTTCCCGACAAGCTATCACACATCGTCTTTCGAGTTCGTTTGATCATCCATTTTAATGCCAGAAGATTTAATAGTCTATCGTTATGCCACATTATTATTAAATGGATATATTAATTTAAAGTGGTTTAATTAAGACATAAAGTGGAAATATGAAAGGACATAGAAGGGGAAACTGAAGAGTCACAGCTTTTTGCTTTAAAAGAGGGAAAGGAGACTCATTTGGCTCATGCTTAGTATTATGATTTGATTACTCTTCTCTTGGAGAATTTGGGAAGCTTCTAGCTTTCAATTCTAAAACCTGAGGAGGGAAACCCAGTTCATCTTTGAGGTGGATTCGCGACGGAGTTCACATTGTGTTTCAGGTTCTTCTCTAGTTTCCAATCTAATTGTAACTTCTGCTTTTAAGATTGGACAATGTTATTAATCTGCTAAAGATTGAATGAAATAATATTTGTGAGATTATTTTATCTGGATATTTTCTGGTATTTGTTGGTGAATCTGAAATATATTGCATAAAGTTATTTGTTTAAATTCCTGAGATAGCTTTGAGAAAATTTGGGAGAATATCCATTGGGGATATTACAATGTATCAGAGTTGTTTTTCCTGCCAGCCTGTGAGGGTTTATGAATAACAGAGACAATGGTATCAGAGTTGTTTTTCCTGCCAGCCTGTGAGGGTTTATGAATAACAGCGGTATTTGTAGTTCTGGAATTTTTATCTGATTTGGAATAGATTGCACAAGGAGAACTATATTATGGACAAATATCTCTGAGTTGTGATTGAAGCCGATTTATTAAATCATTGTAACCTGAGTTAATAGAATGGGCCTGAACTATTTTGGAGCACATTTAAATTATTGTCGGCCTTAGGGGTTTTTTTTTTTTAATATTATAAGCCGTGGGATTCATTGTTGGACGCACAATCTTGGGGCCGCCTTATGCAAATATTGGCGAATATATTTTAAAAGGCTTGAAATAATACTTGGGCCGTGAGGGGAAATACAAATTGTTCCATTCTATTTGGTCACTGTGAATTTTAATGAGATTGGTGGTATCTTAATAATTCTATTGAATGTTGTCGTGAAACATTTTATTACCTTGGAAAAGTCTATAGTGTCGGGTTAAATTTTGTACGCGGGCCCCAATTTATCGTTGCGGAGACTATTCAAGGAGGCCACATATTTTATTAAGTGTCATGGTTTGACGGAAGCATTATAAATTAATATTTAGCAGAGACGTGTTCTAATTTTTGTGCAGAGCTGTAGGTTACAAACCATTGACAAATATTCAATATTTATCCAGGTGTTATCCTTGCCATTGAGAGCTTAATCGTGGAGAATAAATTTCCAAGACGATAAGCCTCTGAAGCATCGTAGAGACCATGTCGTTCCATTTCGCTGAGCGGAAATCTCCAAAAGCGTATTTCTGTGCAAAGAGATTATTGCGTTGAAATAATTTATTCATTTGATAGGCTACATATTCGTTTCTGGGAAGCCGTCACACAAAACTTTCTTGCGTGAATGAATGTGGGGATGGGCAAAGGACTGTATTGGAGGAAACGAAGGTAAATATAATTACGGCTGGAGAAAATCTTTCTAAGTTAAGCTTGAAGACAGGGACTGATGCTTTGCAAGCACACTGCAAGTCGGAACTAAGGAGATGTCTGGCAATAGAAGCCGAAGGAGTTTAATAAGTCTATAACCAAATATTAAATTATTTTGGCAGTGACTACAGCATCGGGCTTATTCAATTTTCTGATGTTCCGAAAAATTAATGGGTTTAGGGGAGCTCAAGAACTTTATAATACAGTGAAATACTTTGTCTCTTGCGGGTGACTAATAAGTAACCGAGGAAGTCGAGAATCTGGGAGCGGTTACTAGAAAGGCAGATTAAAAAGATGGCGTGCATGCAGAAGGGAGGGAATATCAGACTCTGAAGAGAAATGTTGCAAAGCAATAGTAGACATACGTATTCAGCTTCAGAGGAAAGTTAACTTCTTAGGAGGACATTGTCTTCAGTTTTGCAAGAGAATCTCAGGACGATGTGGAACAAGTGTTAGTTTGAATAGAGCTCAATCACGAGTAAATGAGTATTGAGGCAAGAAAGTGGAATTCTAGAATAGCATTGGTTTTGGAGGGAGTTCTCTCTGTATGTGTTCACTATAAGTGTTTATTGAATACAATTAAATTCTGACAGAATCTTTGCTGTGAAAACGCCGTATGCTTTAGGAAGTGGTTTTCAAACTAAACAGGTGAAGACTAACGGCAATTGGAACATTCATTGTTTGAAGGAGTGAGAGATGAACCAGTAAATTATTGATATGTAATGGAGGTTCATCTACATGACGTGATTGGAGTCTTCTAAACTGCTGGAAGCGATTGGTGATTTAATATTTTGGGGTGTGAAAAAAAAACTATCATCTCAGCCGCAATTTTGTAACCTAATGTATGGCATTAATTTTTGGGTCTGCTACTTGAAATATACTGAAGAAGAATCTTGCCAAATCATCCATTTATAAGGCACTGTGAATGAGAAAAAATTGACACATGAAAGCTTGAGGTTCATTACTTCAACGAACGGGTGTCCTCTCCATCTTTAGTCTTCTCAGAGTTGATCATTTCTACCAAGTACAATGAATAAGCCGGTTCTTGGAATCTGGAAACTACATATCGCTTTGTAACTCAGGGTGAATGTCATAATTGAGAAGCAAGGGATCAAAAACTCTTGATTTTTCATGTGTGTGCTTTCTGTATCTCGTAGCCACTCAGTTAGAGTTGCTTCAAGTCTGAACTGTTGTATGCGATCCTCTTTTGGCACAGCGTGGGTATCATGACTTTCTAGAATCGGGAACTATTGCATTCACAATTGAGGGGGAGCAATTACGAAGTGGGTGTTTTTGAGGTTGCCATTTCTGTGATGCATTGTTGAAACTTGAAATAACATTTTATTCTTGCTTGGCACCCACATTGCAATCAGTCATTTCAAGGGATTTTAAACCCATCCATTGTATCTGCTGGAAGTAGACATTCTGAAGTTGCGGGGTTGTATACAAACCAAATTGTTGTAGTTGTTATAACAATACAGAACAGGGGTAGCATCTTACGACTTGTGGAGGTGTGCATCAGATTTGGTGAAAAATTATCAGAGGGAAGAAGTTGCAGGTTTGTAACAGTCTAGGACATGACAAGAAGTCAGAAAATATCTCCTTGCAAGTAGCAGATACCATTTTCAACTCAGCTTGTGAATGACTGTATAACTATATGATGTTGTTGCTGATAAGAGAAAGCAAATCAGCATTACCAGAGGATTTACTGTGAGATACAGATTTCTAGAGCAGAGGAATTTAAACAATGGAAAATCTGAAAGGCAAGGTGTTCTCAAAGGAATTCAATGACAACTTTAAGGGTGAACATTTAAGGGACCTGTAGAAAGAAATTGAAATAGGGAATGAATTATATTGCCTTGGATGGCAATTGGAGAATATGAAATCTATGGGAAGTGTGTTTGTCAAATTGGAAGAGATAGATTCGTTTCTATCTAGGATAGACCAGACTAATTGTAGGCTCCTCAATTGGGCCTTGCAGCCTTCTATGGTTGCTTTAGTCCAACACAGGTTTATGAAACATCCTCATAAAGATGTTAGGCTTGCAGTTGCTTCATGTCTCAGTGAGATCACACGGATTATAGCTCCTATTATCCCTTATGCTAATAACATTTTGAAACAGCTAATATAGCTAATGGTGGACAATTTAGGTGGACTAAATAATGACAAAGTTCCTACCTTTGGTAAGCAGATAAAAATCTTGGAACTTATGGCAGAAACTAGAACTTTCATTCACATGTTGAATCTCGGTGGTAGAAAAATGATTCAACAGTTGTTTCAGTGCCTCTTAAGTAATTTCAGGAAGCATCATCCATTCAATGTGAGGGCTTGCATAAAAACTATCATGTCCTTAATCTTAGAAGAGGATGATGACGTAGGTAAGCAGTTACAATCAGATTTGTTGGCAATCTGGAGAGGAGAACATAAGATCTCACCCATGACATATGAGCTCTCGACTGAATTTATTGAGCATAAGGTTGAAAGGTTCAAGGATTTTATGACTGAAAATGAGCGAATATCAGTAGGCGTACAGGTTGCAGGATCTCCGGAAATGAGTAAGAACCAAATGAGAAGAGGGCAGATTTGTTTATATGCCAAGAGGCCTAGTCACTTGAACATGTTTGCGGTATTATTCAGGGAGAAGATATATTGCAGCCAAGTGGTGATGAAGATGTAGCTTTGAATTCATCTCTTACAGGACATGACGAAGGTACAAAGGAAAATAGTTTCCAATCAGCCAAGATGGTTAATGTGGAGGAAGAATCAATCATCACCGGTGAAGAGTATTCAAAACTCTACTTTGGTGACTTAGAAGCTGAAATTGACAAAATTATGTTTAAAAATTGTGACAACCAGTTAGATGCCTTTAACAGTTCATGTCATGAGGAATTGTTGGATGATGTAACAACAACCTTACCTCTTCATACAAATCGGTTTGAGGCCTATGATGACAATGATAACATCTGTGAAGGATATGAGGAATCATGTGTTCTTTATAGCAGCACATCACTTATGCAAAATGATGATTTGGATGACCAATCAGAAAATGCATTTCAAAATAGCAATGATGAGAAGCATGTTTTAAAGATTCAGCTGAAAGTTAATGATCATGCCGTTGTTGCAGCTCTTGTACATCATGATAGCACTCACAGGATTATTGAAGATCTTCATCGGAAGGCTCAAATGGAAAAGGGTCAAAGCAGTATAGGAAG
Source organism: Thuja plicata (assembly GCA_018584345.1). NCBI lineage: Eukaryota > Viridiplantae > Streptophyta > Pinopsida > Cupressales > Cupressaceae > Thuja > Thuja plicata. Next base: position 872,841 of record MU225549.1, read on the forward strand.
TGAGTCTTATGTTGTTGATTTACAAGGGGTCAAGACAGCTTTTGAGATTTGGAAATCAGAATATTTATGTTTACTCTCAGACCGCGATTACCTGTTACAGGTTGCTGAAATATATATTGAACAATTGAGGGAAAAAGAGGATGAGCTTAATAAGCTCAATAGGGAGCTTAATGTTGCGTAGGAAACATTAGAGCACACACAAATTGCTCTTCAGGAAGCGAGAAATAAGATTGTTGCCATTAATCAATACAGGGAACAAGACGACAAAGGAAGGTCTGAGTTTTTTCAGGAAGTGATTCAGGAACTCCATAGCATACAACAGACTTATGACTTGGAAAGCTGTCCCAAAAGATCAAATAACAAATTTTTGGATCATCCAAAACTTCATTATGAGTTGGATAACTTTCAGTTGGTTGACAATTTCTTGTTTGAGGTGGATGCTGATTTGGCATTTGATAATCCCCTTTTTGAGCTAGATGAGGAAGATATTTCCAATTCCCATGACGAGGATGAGATTGAATGCAGGATTTGGGACCCAGGTACAGTTACTAGTGATGAGTCTTGGTCACAAGACTCGAGTGACAGGGTGATTTCAGCTATGGAGTGGTTTGATTCCTACCTCAGCAGTTCAAGATGGATGGTTGTCTTATTGTAGGATGGGTGATATGCCTTGCCTCGAGTTACCTCTTCTTGATGGAGGGTTGTCTAGCGTTGATTGCATCGTGAGAAATGTCTACTCACTCAAAGTTGGTTATCGGGTTAGCATAATCGTTTGGGATCCTGGTATCAGTATGACTGATGCCTTGCTGTTTTGGAGGAGTAATGAGTGGCTTCGCCTTACAAGTCATGTTTTTATCAGGATAGCACAGCAGCAGAGTGGGGCAACTCCTTTGAGGTTGGTATGGGATCCAAGCATTTTGGTCACAGCATGCAGATACCGATTGCTTGAGGGCAAGCATCTATAGGAAGGGAGGACTATAATGTCCCCTTTTCCAAGCACATTATTTCTTGATGCATCGTTAGTCGTTTTACCATGGTCCTAAGGACTAACCAGGACTTTACATGGATCAGTGTGATTATTGGCCTAGGTAATTCCAGTTTCAGGCCAATCAAAGTAGTTTCCGTAGGGTTTCCAAATACTTACTATTTATAGTAAGTCAACAGAGCTCAGTATTCTTGGCATTTCAGTGTTGGACTTGGAGCGTATCACCGAGGGCTTCCCGGCAAGCTATCACACATCGTCTTCCGAGTTCATTTGATCATCCATTTTAATGCCAGAAGATTTAATAGTCTATTATTAAATGGATATATTAATTTAAAGTGGTTTAATTAAGACATAAAGTGGAAATATGAAAGGACGGAGAAGGGGAAACTGAAGAGTCACAGCTTGTTGCTTTAAAAAAGGGAAAGGAGACTCATTTGGCTCATGCTTAGTATTATAATTTGATTACTCTTCTCTTGGAGAATTTGGGAAGCTTTTACCTTTCGATTCCGAAACCTGAGGACAAAAACCTTCAGGCTTTCTTGGTGGATTGGACGGAAACCCAATTCATCTTTGAGGTGGATTCGCGACGGAGTTCACATTGTGTTTCAGGTTCTTCTCTAGTTTCCAATCTGATTGTAACTTTTGTTTTTTAGATTGGACCGTGTTATTAATCTGTTGAAGATTGAATGAAATGATATTTGTGAGATTATTTTATCTAGATATTTTCTGGTATTTGCTGGTGAATCTGAAATATATTGCATAAAGTTATTTGTTTAAAGTCCTGAGATAGCTTTGAGAAAATTTGGGAGAATATCCATTGGGGATATTACAGTAAATAAGATATAGACTCAAAGGAGCTCTGAGACTTTATGAAGATTTTATGGGCAGACTTATGAGAGATTATATGAGCAGATTTAAGAAAGATTGTATGAGCATATTTATGAAGATTTTATTAGCAGACTTATGAGATTGTGAGAAGACTTGGAAGAAATTAAGAGCAGATTTCTGAGTTTAGCAAACAGGATGTGATGCAAGCAAATTTATGAATGCAAGTGAGTGTTCTGTGATAAAAATAAATCATCTATATCAGCAGAGATATAACATGCAGATTTGAAAGAAATATATACATACTTGAAAGAGATTGCATCAAATTTGTGAAGAAAGGATAAGTATAATAAGATTTTACAAAGGCATAAAAAGAGTTCGTCGTCCATTGAAGAAGACATATTTTGAGGAGGAGAATCTTACTCATTTGGAGGTCGGTGCTTCACAAAAGAAGACATTGGTGTCTATTGCTGAATTGGTGCTCAGCTGTGGGGATTGGTGTCTCCAGTGAATTGGTGCCTACAAATTCGACAAGAGGAGATTCGTGTCTCCAGTGGGTTGGTGCCTACAAATTCTACAAGTTGAGATTGGTGTCCTCAGTAGGTTGGTGCCTACAAATCAATGAAAAGGAGATGCTGTCTCCTGTGGGCTGGAGCCTAAAAGCTTGTAAAGAGAATTTAATTTAAGCAATATGTTGATATGGTTTTCTCCCGAAAGGGTTTCCATGTAAATCTTGTGTACTTCTTCTATTGCATAACTGTTACTTCTTCTATGTTGTCTGTTATGGTTGTTAAGTTCTGAAAAAGTAAAAGATTAGCTAATACTGATCCACTCCCCGCTGCCTCTCAAAATAAGTGTATGCTCGCAGTATAGAAAATTATATGAGCAGATTCATGGAAGATAAAAAGAGCAGATTTCTGAAGATTTTATAAGCAGACTTATGAGGAAATTGTGAGCAGACTTTGAAGATATTAAGAGCAGAGTTCTGAGTTTAGCAAGCAGAATGTGATACAAACAAATTTATGAATGCAAGTGAGTATTATGTGATAAAATAAATCATATATGTAGGCAGAGATATAAAATGAAGATTGAAAGAAGTATATGCAGACTTGGAAGAGATTGCATTGAAATTGTGAAAAGAGGATAAGTGTAATCAGATTTTACGAAGGCATAGAAAGAGTCTGTCATCCATTGAAGAAGATATATCTTGAGGAGGAGAATACTTACCTACTTGGAGGTTGGTGCTTCCCAAAAGAAGAGATTAATGTCTCTTGCTGAGTTGATGCTCAGTTGTGGGATTGGTGCCTCCACTGGGTTGGTGCCTACAAATTCTACAAGTGGGGATTGGTGTCTCCACTGGGTTGGTGCCTACAAATCATTGAAGAGTTGATTGGTACCTCTTTTAGGTTGGTGCCTACAAAGCTTGTAAAGAGAATTTAATAAAAGCAATACTTTGTCATGGTTTTCTCCCAAAAGGGTTTCCAAGTATATCCTGTGTTCTTCCTGTGTTACATAATTGTTAGATCTTGTATGATTGATATTGTTATAGCTGTTAAGTTTTGAAATAGCAAAAGATTATCTTATACTAATTCACCCCCACCCCCTCTCAATATAATTGGGTGTTCATCAACAAGTACTAGTCATGTATTAAAACCTTTTATGTGCATTCGTTCATGTATCTAATGCATTTTTGCTGCTTAAGCTTGATCTTTGCAGTTTGTCCTTCAATGCTGACAGAATGGATTTTCCCCGCATCTTGATTCCTTATGTTTTCAAGAATAACATTAATCTTTGTGAGTTAAAAATTGTTTATATGCTATCCTTGGGAGCACTAAAGGCTTGTGAATTGCTATATGCCTTCTTAGATTGTTCAAAGAGAGAAATCCAAATTAAGTAACTGTTTCAACTTTCGACTTTAAATCTCTCTTGAGGCAATTTAACATAAAGAAGTTTGCTTGAGACATTGCAGCCTCAACGCATACAATAATTTTTTGTTCATGGTTTTTTTAATTTATTTTTTTGGTAAGCACACTATTTATATTCATTGTTATATTGAAATATGTAAAGCAGTTTTAAAGCATAAGACTAAACTGTAAGAACCCCCTGTGGTTCTAACTCTGAGAAACACTGGAATGTTACAATTTTAGATGTTTGACAATTGGCCAAACACTTTGCAGGCAAGCTCTGATACCACTGTAGTAACCCCGATGGGTTATCCAGTATTTGTCCTAAAATATTCAATAAATCCTGGAGTAATTTTGTCAAACGGTTGTCGTGCAAGGTCTTATTTTGTAATTCCTGTTCTTTCTTGTGCCAAATCTCGTTATAAAACATGAACTCTTTGCAAAGTAATTCCGTCAAACACTTGGCATGTTTAATTAAGAACATTACTTCATCATGCTGTCATAAGAAATATATTGGCAACATATATAAAGTCTGAAACCGAAAATCAAGAGACATTGGCATTAAACCAAACAGTTTGCATTCATTATATGATGGTGATATTTATGGCGTCACACAATGACAAACACTTGTCCAGCAACCTGTATAAACTCAGAGTTCTGATTTTTGCTATGAAACACCATGACTAAGAATGACAGTTCAGATTTAAAACAAATAAAAAATCTGATTACTTGGCCAAGTAGATTCAATAGCATGAAACGCCTAACAAACTAACCAGCAAACCAGGCACTCAAGAATCAGATACAAGTTGTAATTTGCACAATGAAAAGATGAACCTGTAGCTGTAGATTTGAAACTAGACCATGCCCAGTCCTTACAGCTGCTTGATGGAGATAGACGCCCAGTTAGATGCCATAGTTTCTGTCCCAATATTCACAGATTAGACCTGGCCATTTTCCTAAGGTGAAAATCAGCTGCTTGATGGAGATCGACGCCCAGTTAGATGCCATAGTTTCTGTCCCAATATTCACAGATTAGACCTGGCCATTTTCCTAAGGTGATTCTTCTTTTTCACTGCCTGGATGTGACTATTTCTCAATGTCTCACAGCTGCTATGAAGTCTTTATCCAACATGCTGCTCTCCCAATCTGCAAATGTCTCTAACTTGGGCTCCCACTGAAAGATGCAATGGAGTCTCAATTTACGATGAATCGATGCCCTGGTTGTAGCTTGTTCATATTCAATTTGCAGCTCTCTAAAACAAAATCTGAAAATCAACACCAAAAATGATGATGTGCAAAAAACAGTAAAACTTGACTTTGCCCTATAAGATGTTTTCTTCAAAAAATTTGCTTGTTGCTCCAATGGTGAACTCTGAAATAAATCCACCTCACGTAGAAGGCATGAGTTTTCGTCCAAACCTTCTTGTTCCAAGGGTTTTTGTCCTTGAAAAACCAGTCACTGATTTTCCAGCAACAATGAAGAAATAGCATAAAGATATATTCTCAGAACATGTCTCAAATGAAAGGATGGCCTTGCTTATATAGTTTTTTAGTTGGTGAATGTGTGTACTTTTAGCAATGTGGGATAAAACATTTTTTACTTTTAATTCCTCCTTATGAAGTAGCTTCTCGACAAAGCTGAAATAACTAAGTGACTTTATATTATTACTTTATTATAGTCACTTCTTAATTTAATTAATGATATGCACTTGTAATTAATTATTATTTAAGTATAACTTTAATAATAATTATAATATTATAACTCCATCTTTAATCATCACAAATCAATTATGACTTCACTAGGAGGTAGCCCACTGCATTCACTACTAACCCGGGTGCCTTACTAAAAATAGTAAGGGTCCATCTCTATCAACCCTTGATTTACTATAATTAGTAAATCCCTAAATACTTGATCAAAACAAAGGTGCCAAAGGTCATCACTACAACTGAGGTCTGTCCAGGTGCTCTGCCAAATATAGAAATGTTGGATAAATGACTTACTATAAATAGTAAGTGTGCCAAACTGACCCAGACGAAGAGCAATCTTGAACACCTCTGTCCTCTAGAAGGGAATTGGCCCACTGAACTGCCAATCGGGACCCTCTAACCAACTAACTTAGCCTACAAGGGCCACTGATAGGCTAATCCAAACCACCAACCATGGTGAGCTAAAAAGGGGACATTACATAAACACAAAACTTGAAAAGAAAAGTAATAACAGGTGAGTTGGATAGAAGCAATAGCTCTTAGTCATGGTATCTATGCCAACAATTGAGATGAAAGAGGACCTTACCAAGATATTGCAGCAAACAGGGGTAGGTGCAAGTCCAAATGAGTTTGATAGAAGAGATATACCCTCGGATGCAGCATCCAAGTCAAAGGTTACCCCATAGGAGGCACTTACCAATTAAAGTCTTCATACACGCACAATAAAATAGTGTCACGTACAACAGATGGAAAAATCAAAAATCCAAGAAGGTCTATACTATGGATGCCAACTCAAGGCTAAGCAACTCCAACGAAAATGTAAAATAAGGACTTTGCACATTGCAATGAATTAGTCTTTTGAAAGATAAATACAAAAACACTTCCCAAAAGAGTTAATATCCTACTACAAGGCTCAACAAAATATCTAAACATTCTTTACCTCGTTACCCTAACATCCAAGTCATCTTTTAAAGCTAACATATAGCTTTCAATGCCTCATAAGTCCCATTCTAATATAAAATTAATCTTTTCCATATCACCTCATTCGATCAAAAAATTGTTTTCTCATATTTAAATGGTATGCAATCTTCAAATATCATTGTATTTATTGTTGAACCACAAAGTGCACAAAGCAATCCAAATTGGCAAATAATATATGATAATCACTCAATTAATAGTGTATTTGCATTGTTTGTTCAAAGCACAAAATGACTCCATCATCAAAATAATCTAGGATTTCAAAATAGTCAATGCTCTAGCTACCATCAAAGTAAATTTAATAAAAGAAAAGAAGAGAAAACCTATCCACAACTCCGTCTCCACTCAAATCAACTAGCTGATACATGAAATTCTCAATTTCATCTTGACAACCTTTCTCATAAATGCCCTGTATTCATACACCATGGAAAATGAGATAGTTGTTATTTTTAACTTCACTAATTAAAGTAATTTCAAAAAGAAATCTAATTAGTTTTATTACAAACATGGAATGAATTCACCCAATCATTTGCATTATATGGGTTTGGCTCTCTAATTTTTTGTCTACTAGGTAAGATATAATAAAAGTAAAGTACACATCGTAAAAAAGGACACAAATACAATGAATGCTTTCACCCAAGCATTTGCATCCTATCGTTTAGCAATCTAATCATTTTAAGTATGTATTGAAAAAAATACTTACTTTGGCAATTATAAGATCCTCATAGGTTAGCATTTGGTCCTTTCGCAACCGAGTTACTAAATCAAACATCCTTGCCCCAAGAGCCCCATGAATTCCATAATGGGCCTGATCATGAATAACTTTAGAAATATAGATGATATGGCTAAACCATGAAATAAATTTAGGTAATATGTGCACCACTATAATGACACTCACGTAATGAAACTCGTGTAATGAAACTAATGCTCAGCAATTGATGTCAAAAAATATTTGCAATCAAAAAAAATGAACAAGTTTTAAATTCATTAAGTATATAAAAACAGAAAGGCATGCCAAATTTTAAGAAAACCAGTAGTTTAGTGACTTTAGTCAATGTTGTAACCAATTAATTCTTTAGGTTCAACAATTTACTAGCCATGGTTTCTTACATAAATTGGCAAACAAAACTGAAACAAATCTCCAATTCACTGACCGTACCACTAGCATATCAATTTCAACTTAACATGCAAGCTTCAATCAAATTCTAAATTTCATGTAACACTAAAATGTGTTTAATTGCTACAATTATGGCTTCTAACTCAAAGGTTCTCTTAGCTTGATGATACACGTGTGTTTAATCAAAAGTTAAAATTTCCTATGAAAAAACTAGAGCGTATTCACTTCCACGACACTGACAAAGGTTCATAATCACTCCCATTGTGTGTTAAAATCATTTTAATTTTCGTAGGTTATTTGAAAATTGAAACATTTACCTCACCTACAACTAAACATACCAAATGGACCATCAAGCTTGGAATACCTTTCACAATAGAGGCCACTAAATAGGTTTTGAGTGTTGTGTGAAGCTTAGTACACCTTTTGGCTTTGCACCTACATCCAAGAGATTTCTATTTCACCAAAATTCTATCTAAATTCTAATTTGGCAAAATTTAGTCTAGGATTTTCACCTGCTTTGACACTACCAATCAAGCCTTTTAAATGGCTTGATCCAAGACCAGTCTTACTTTTGTCTTAATTATGATGTCATTAAGATACATTTCTTTGGTCAAATCCATCACCAAGCACAATCCCAAGGAATTAAGGAACAATAGCAAAGGGACACACCTCTAAGAGAGGGATTCAAATCTTTATGACTGCAATAAAGCAGCCTATACCTCTAGTTTAGGCGCCACAATCAGGATTGATATTTTGTCCCGCATTAGTCACCTGGGTTAAGACATGAGTAAATGAGTAAGGGTACAGCTAGGTTATATATAAATATAGTCACGAAAAGATGTGGGTTGCAGGGCTGCGTTTTGCCACAGTAAAATTTCCTGAAGACTATGGATTTAATTCATATTCTTGCCATTGTTGACACCTACCAATTTCGGTGAAACCTATAAATGCCGTCCATAATTTTCTTGGGAGCTTAACAGTCATTGTATTGGTGCGGGTTAAGATTCTACACTAACCTTACAGATCTTTAAAATATTCCCTAAGCTTATCTCCTGTCCAAAACCTCACCCGAAACTTACCCAAATTTGAAGGCTTGTGAAAAAAAAATCTCGAACAATATAAATTTCAAATTAATGATAAAAATAATGAAAATCACCTGGAAAACTGACGCTATGATGTATTGGCCATGACTTCTTGATTGTGAGGCTAACGAAACGAAGAGGGATTTCAAGTTTTTAAGCTCAGTTTCGCTGAATTTCCTGCGTACACAAATAGGAATGTAAATCAATGATGCGGTGCACGGGGTTTGCAAACATGGAAGAAAGTTTGATGGCTTTGCCTGCAGGAGGACGAAAATTCCGGGTCTGAAGGACGAGCTTGAAAATTCCCCATGCTCAGAGTTTGTGCGCGTCCAGAGCCGGGTTGAATTTTGGTCTGTGCTAACCAAATTTCATGGGGTTATATAATTTTAAGATTTTCGTCCGTTCTACATTTTATTTTTTCCTTCGATATTTTATCCGTTTTTGTTCTTTTAAAATGATTGGATTAGTCTATTTTTATGTAACAAAGTTTAAGAATACGAGTTCAAAGTGAATCCGTTTTTGTTTTTTAAAAGTAGTTGGATTTGTCCATTTTTAGAAAACAAAGTTTAAAAAGATTCAACTATGTAGTTTTTGAGTCAAACTCATTGACCCATAATTCATGAGTAGTGGTTCACATGAACCCATCTCTCATGAGAATGAATGAAACACTTAGCACTCATTGGATCTAGGTGATGCTCAC
>MU225549.1:882434-893601 GCA_018584345.1 Thuja plicata
AATTAGAGAAAAATATATGTTAACCAGCATCATGTAGTGGTTAATCTTTGGTTTTGTAATACTGTAAATAATAGAATTTGTTTTCTTTTCTTTTCTTAGTAGAAATATATATCGTCGTTGTTGAAAATGATTGGATTAGTCTATTTTTATGTAACAAAGTTTAAGAATACGAGTTCAAAGTGAATCCGTTTTTGTTTTTTAAAAGTAGTTGGATTTGTCCATTTTTAGAAAACAAAGTTTAACAAGTTGAAATTGAAATTGGAGGAACACATTTAGGATCCATTTTGCTTAATCAATTGAACTAAAAAAAAATATTATTTTGTGATTTTTAAAATGACATATCTTTTAATTAGAGAAAAATATATGTTAACCAGCATCATGTAGTGGTTAATCTTTGGTTTTGTAATACTGTAAATAATAGAATTTGTTTTCTTTTCTTTTCTTAGTAGAAATATATATCGTCGTTGTTGAAAAATGTTTATAATGTGCTTGAATTTTCATTGTATGTGTTTATTGATAATGAAGCCAAAAACAAGCAAAATATCATCACCCAAGCATATCTCAAGTAATACTTGACTAATAACATCAATTATTTTATCATGGGCCCATTAATGGGCCTCCAAGGGTTCATCATGTGTGTGTTGATAAGGCAGAGGTGTAATGGTGTAAGTTTAATCCAAGATGGATCAAAGTAAACTTTGATGGGGTATCTAACGGTAATCCAAGCCCTTCTTGCGCTAGATGTGTGGCAAGGGATTGTAATGATAACATTGTTGTCCTAGAAACCAAGAAGCATGTAGAAGGAACGAATAATGAGGTTGAAGTCCAGGCAGCACTTTTGGGAGTAGAACTTGCAATGAAACTCTATGTTGAACAACTCCATCTAGAAGGGGATTCGTAAGTGATTGTCAATGTGATTACAAATGGCAAAGCTCAAATATGAAAGATAGATAAAGTGATCGATATCATATGGTAGAAATTGACATTTTTCAAAAATTACAGATTGTCTCATATATATAGGGAAGGTAATGGATTGGTGGACTCCCTTTCTAAAATAGTTGTGTCCTTTGTGGATAAATGTGGTTTGCATTTGGCCAGGATTTTGGCATAGCTGATAAAAGGTGGCAATATTGACATGACAAGTTGGCATATTATAGGGGTGATCATTGTTTATTTCACACAAACCAGTGCATTGTGATGAAAAATGGTGGTAGGGTAATAAAGGAAGGAATGTTACTTTATCATTTTTTAGAGTGTTCCAGTGCTTGTCCATAGAAAGGTTTATCTAATTATATAGGGTGGTTGAACAATGGATGGTGTGCATAGTAGTATGGAGGCTAATTTCAATTTCAAGGCATTGAAACAACAAATGGAGTTTTGGGGTCTTAGATTGTGTTTGCAACCAGTGACCCATTTTTCATGATTTTGGTGAGGGCTTTGGTTGGGATTAAATTCATAGCTTCAAAATTCAGATACCACACCAACATAGATATTTCATCCTTGTTCTACGCATGGGGTTTGGAATTTTGTTTGAGGGCTAGGGTGAAGAGGGTTGTGGAACAGAGGGTTGGGCTTGATGAATTTTTGGCGCTAGCGAAACTCAGACAAGGTTTTATCGTTGCAAGAGGATATTGGATTGCCATACCAGGGTTTCCCTGCCATCTCCACCATTTTTTGTTGGAGAGATATTTGGATAATAGGCTTGAATAGAGGGCATAAGCAAAGAAATATTGGGTCTAAATTATGGATTTCATCCATGATTGGGAGTTGTTGATTATTACGGGTATACAGAGAGAGCAAATGGACAAGAGTTAGTTACAATTTCAACTTCCGGGTGTTTGGACCGAAATGAAGAATCAAAGGGCTTGTAGAGGCTGTGGCACTTATGGACAAGGACGCGTTGGTGGCAGGGGTCACAGATGAGGATGATGGAACTGAAGAGTAGTGGTTCATTACCCTAGTTTTGGTATGGTTGACCCATGGTGTGTAGGTTTTAGGTTTCTTTATTTTTGTCTAATAGTTGTTTGTAAATAAGAATGGTATATACGCCTAGAAAAGTGGGGCAAATTTTGTATGCATAAGGTAGATGCACTATATATCACACTAGTTAGGGAGTAGAACAATTTTGATAGGATTGAATTTTCTTACAGATCCTCGACATTATTGTTTATACAAACTGCCATATTGCAGGTAGAAGCTAGGGTTGATACAAAATTTCCTTATTGTTTATGTAAAACTTTATATTATTAATAAAAATTGTGTACAAGGAAATCTCAGCCTTCAAAAGTTGTTGCAAACAAGCTCAAACATGAAACATTAGTGGGTTAGCACATGAAATCATTTCAAAAACCATGAATGAGCAAGAAACAACAATGAAACTCCAAGTAACAGATCGGATTGAGCTAAACAAGTATTGCACCCTATTACTTGTTGGATTTGGTTTTAAGAAATATATGTGGGTGTGCTCTCTCAAACACAAATAGATCAAAACCCCAATGCAATGCAACTATGAATGCAAAATTGATGGGCAAGAAGAGAGATTCAAGAGCTAGTATGAATAACTAGTCTCAAATCTTCCTCAAGATGATGAATTGAACTAGAAATGATATGCAAATGGAAGAAGGAAACTATGAGTTATTACCAAGATTAACCTATCATGTGATTTCTAAGTGATTTAAGAAAAAAATCATGAAAGCATGAAAACAACAATGAAAAGCCTAAAGCAATTTTAGCACAATAACAATGCACAAATGAGAGATATGATTATGCAAGAGGAGAAGGCCTCTATTTATAGATTCATGATGGAAATGGAGGGCTAGGATTAAGAGGTGGATAATGAGTGGCTAAGATTGAAGGTAAGGTAGGATTTTGGTGGGAATAAAGGAGATTAAGAGGCAAAAGAATGGATGGCCAAGATTAAGAGGCAAAAGATGAAAAAGTCAAACTTCACTTTTAGAGGGAAAGAGAAATTTGAAATGATTGGAGGAGAAAATAGATGGAGAGGTGGCTACCTTGGAAAAGGTTATTGTGCACATGATTAGAGATAATCCACCTTTAATCAGGATTAGACGAATATTAGCAAGAGGCGAGTTTAGCAAAAGGTGAGGAGAGGATTATTTTATTTTAATCCAAGTTTAGAGGAATTTTAGGCTAGTGCAAGATTTTTAATACATATTGATTTATTAAAAGGAGATTTTGAGGGAAATTTATTTAAATAAAATACATTAGGATAGTATTTATATTATATGTAAATACAAAATATGAAACTATTTGATTATTTTAATTAAATAGTTAGATGGATAAAAGGGAATTAATATTAATATTTTTGGATGTCTACACATAGATAAGGTTGATCCACTATTTTGTAAAGCCAAAGGCTTCTAAACATTTACATTAAAAATGTCAATCAACCTTATCATAATCTTTCCTAATATCTAGCTTAACTAACATGCTTGGATTATGATTCCTTTGGATGGAGTGAATTTCTTCCTAAGATATTATTACTCCATCATAGATAGATCTCCCAGTAACAAACTCTATTTGCTCCTCACTAATTAGTTCAAGGAGAAGTTTATGGATTTGTATATAGTATTGCAAAGCAAAATAGGTATCAAGACATAATAATTCTCAGCTTTGTTCTTTTTTTGGGATAAGAGTAAGAAAGATATTATTTACTTCTTTGAGAAGATTAGCAGAGTTTATAACTCCCTAAAGAGCCTCCACCACATCATCACCTATAAAGTGCCAGCATTTTTGGAAGAAGATAGTAAAGAAACCATCTGGCCCAAGAACCTTGTCTGGGTGCAATTTCATTACCGTTGTTTCTATCTTAGGTTTAGTAAATTTTGCTATCAAGGTCTTGTTTTGTTATCCTGAAATGATCTTAGGTGAGTTTTCAAGAATCTTCTTCTGGTGCTCCATATTAGAGCCCTCCAAATTGTTTAGTATGTCTTCATGATATCTGACTACTTCAGCAGCAATATGATTAGGGATAGTAACAACCAATCCTTCCCTAGTATTCACCTTGGTTATCCTATTAATGTTTCTATGTTGCTTGGTGCTATTATGAAATAATTTTATATTTTCATCCCCAACATCTAACTAGGTTTCTCTAGATTTTTTATGTCAAAAGATCTCTTCCTTGGCTAAGATATCTTTGTATTCAGTAAGTAATTTCTTTTCCTTGTGTTAAAGTGCAGCATACATTCCCTTGTCCATTACTTATCTGTTTACCATTTCCAACTCCTCCTATATTTTTGTCTTTGATTCGAAGATATTTCCAAAGTGGTCCTTGTTCCATTGAAGCAATTTATTTTTTATAGTCTTCATCTTAGTAACTAGAAAGTATAATTTTGATCATAATACTTCAACCTCTTTCCACCAATCCTCCATGGACTTTACAAGGTTTTTATCTCTAAACTACATATTTTCAAACTTAAAAGGGCATTTCTTATGTCGGGTATCCTCAGTTGTATTCAATAAAATAGTAAAGTGGTCTAAACTAGAGTATGGGAGAATTTATCGCTGAGAGCATAAAGGGGAAATTTGACCAACTACCATTGAGGATAAATCTATCTAATTTATCTACAATATGGCTAAATCCTTTCCATATTTTATTCCATGTGAATGCACCATTTTCTATTTTGATTTCCAATAAGTTGTTTTTATCAACCCATGTTTTGAAGTCTGTTGTTGATTGAGATTATTTGGTAATTCCTCCCCATATTTATTTTGGGTCAACGATTGCATTGAAGTCTCCTCAAGTGATACACATCTGGTCTAATATGCCCTCTAGATAATGTTCTATTTCTTTCCATACTTCTATTTTATCTCTTTTTTGAATTGGCCTATAAACAGTAATCAAGGTGTATTGTAGGTTGCTTCTTATACTTTTGACAAAACTACTCATCCAATGTTGGTGACACTCTTGTTTGGAGGAGACTAATCTAGGGTCCCATATTATACCCAAACCACCTGAGGCTCCATGTGAAGGGTATCCATCTGCCTCCCACATACCCAAGTTATTTCTAAAGATGGCAATATCATCATGGTTTAGTTTTTTTTGTAACATTATAATTTCAGCTTTTATTACAGAGATGCAACATTTCACAGTCCACTGCTTGTTAGGGGCATTTAGGACCCTAAAATCCCAAGTAATGACTTTCATGGTTCTGTGGGAAGGCCCTGCCCCTTCTCATCATGAAACATAAATGTGATTTTGGCATGGTTCTTGGCAGACCCATATATTGCCCTTAACTCAAAAAGGGATTTCCCACCCCTTTTCTTGTTGCTATTAGCACAATCAAGGGTATCTTTGCATGAGTCAGAATGAGAAACTCCTAATGGGGAATAAACTAAATCCCCTTCCCTCCTACCTAATACTATATTTCCTCCTCCAATACTACTTGATTCTTCTCTTCCTCTTCAAGTTCTATAATTCTAGCAATGAGAGGTTATTTTTCTAGGGTCATCTCTTCTTCATTGATGAAATCCCCAACAATCCCCTCAAAAATTTCATCTAGGACTTCATCACAAAGGTATTCAAGACCTACATTTACATATTTTCTTTTTTCACAGTCATTTGCTGAGTGAACAACAGTATGTTGTGTCTTTGCATCTTTAATAAACTAAATCCCCTTCCCTCCTACCTAATACTATATTTCCTCTTCCAATACTACTTGATTCTTCTCTTCCTCTTCAAGTTCTATAATTCTAGCAATGAGAGGTTATTTTTCTAGGGCCATCTCTTCTTCATTGATGAAATCCTCAACAATCCCCTCGAGGATTTCATCTAGGACTTCATCACAGAGGTATTCAACACCTACGTTTACATATTTTCTTTTTTCATAGTCATTTGTTGAGTGAACAATAGTATGTTGTGTCTTTGTATCTTTACCATCTGGCATCTTTGTTAGTAATAACTGAGAGGGGGGGGGGGGGGANCATCTTTGTTAGTAATAACTGAGAGGGGGGGGGGGGTGAATCAGTGGCCTCAAAATATTCCAATAATCAACCCTTAAAACTTAGTACCACAATATTAAGCCTATAGTTATCTGCAGTCCTATAAGATGAATGCCTCCAAATACTTATATCAAATTACTACTGCTCAGAATGCTTTGTAAAACCTTCTACTGTAGATTTACCGAATAGCAGTTTGTTAATTTACCAAAAGACGGTAAATTATATAGAGTGTACCAATAAATCCAATTAAGTTAAGTGTAATGCAAAACACTAAATTAATGACTCGTAAACATATTGACACATGGATTTTTAACGTGGAAACCCTGTTAAGAGAAAAAAAAAAACACTTGGGATCGGTAACCCAAAATTTTCACTCTTCTGAAGTGAGCTCAGTGAAGAGCCGACCCTGTTAAAGGTTACAAACACACTGTTAGGTGTGACCTTGTTAGAGGATTTAAAGTTTAGTCTGTCACTTGATATCGGGCATCTCTATGCTACCATCTTTGATCAAACACTCACTTGTCCTGTCAATTGGTATCTGGCATCTCATGCTATCTTCATGATCAAACTTTTTGATACTCCTTGGGATGTATCTCAATATAGAAAGGATCTTTAAATCCCGCTAGGTTAAGAGACTTTCTGAATCAATGGTTAAACTAAAACAATATGATCTGTTCACATATACAACTTATACTTGCAGATTTTTAGATCTACTGTAATCTCATAAAACTATTCTGATCAATATAACTCTGTTTATACCTTTGCTCCACTTTGATTCTTCTCGGTGATGTTGTGCTATGTTGCTCGGTGTCCGCAGAAAACTTTAGCTCTTTCCTCAGCTTGTTGATCGGGATTGTATGAAGTTTCTCTTCATTAGTTTCTCTTCAGCATCCTATTTTCATTCATTCACCCCACACCAATTCATAATGAATTGAGTTGTCTCTTTATAGACATGATATCATTGTTGTTAGGTTCTTGATCTTCTTGATCTTGGCGTGATCCACAATTCTCACCAATTAGATTTAAAGCAAAACTCTTATTTTATCTCGCTGAGATCTTCTTGCCAACTGGACAAAAAAACTTTAAATCCATTACTTATCTCTGGCTTATCTTGTCAATGAAAACAATGATAACTACCAGTTAACTCTATATTTAGCTCTTCCAGCTAGATATTTTGTCATTTTTGAACTCAAGTTAATTTCGGTGTTTTAACTCTTTGATAGCGTCGGTCAACACTCCAGTTCACCTCGGGCTTCTCCATCGGTTTACACTATGTTTATGGCCATCAGGTATGCTTGTGATTCTTCTCGTCAGTGTTCTTGCTTGGGCATCAATGTGACTTGACTGTTGATGATCTCTGTCCGTCGGGTTTCACTAACCGTCGTTGTTTGTAGTCACATTGTGAATACTTTTCTTTTATGTATTATAGAAAGCACAATCTTTATCTCTCTGATTCTCTAAAGTCTTTAACACTTTGATTATAACTGATTAGATTATATCAAGTTGGCATCAATGACAATACAATAAATTAACTGATTTAATGTCTTGCATTATCCTTCTGCATTTCGGTGATCAACTTAACATCTTCAAACATTCAATCAGTTACATGTCATAAATCTCTCCCTTTGGCATTGATGGCAACATACTACATTATCATATTATACTATCACTAATGCAATATGAAATATACAGTTTCATCAAGCTTTAATAATGTAACTATTACAAATGTCTGGCTCTCAGTAAGCTAAAAAATAGCTTAGATTTGTTTCATGCAGAGTGGTTGTCTTCAATCTTCAATCCCTTCTCTGGATAGATGTATCATCTGATATCTCTATTCTGATATGTGTTCTGCTTTGACTATTCCTCTTCTTGATAATCTCTTTTTCCTTTGACAACAATCTTTCTCTTTGTCTGAACTCTCTCCCTTTGTTACTTCTCTCCCTTAGATGGATATTTCATATGTAATCAATTTCTCTCCCTTAGAATATTGATTAACTCTTCCTTCTGATTCTCAGGAACTTCTCTTCATGATTAATGATATAATCTCTCTCTTTATGTGATATGGAATCATCTATCCTTTTGATAATGAGATCATCTCTCCCTGATGATAATTCTCCCTTACGATAATGAGATATTTCTCTCCTTTTGACAACAATGCCAAACAAAAATACTTCTCTTTATTTTATCATTTATATCATGTTCCATCCCTTTGCATAATATATTCCTTGAATTTCCCTATCCATCAGCAATACAAAGTTTTGATTTTCGGTGCAGAAATGTACCTCGCAATGTACAGATGTATCTGTTGATATTCGTCTCAGTATTTGCATCAACATGACTGATCTTCAGATTTGGTATAGGCTGATGCAACCTCCTAGTTAGGTTACTAACCGATAGACAAGGGTTGGACCCCTAGTCTCTGTCTTAGGTACTCAAATGTATCCTTTGGTAATGACTTGGTGAATATATCAGCTAACTATTCCTTTGATTGAACATATTTTAGTGTCACTTCCTTTGCTTGCACTTGTTCTCTTAGATAGTGATACTTGATAGAAATATGCTTAGTCTTAGCATGCATGACTAGATTCTTAGAAATGTTAATTGCACTAGTGTAGTTACAATAGATAATTACTGGTTCAAGAATCTTCATATTCATACCTTCCAGCAATTGTTTTATCTATGCAATATTGGAGCAATTTGCAGCAACAGCCACATAGTTTGCTTCTTTAGCAGATTGAGAGATGCATCCTTGCTTCTTGTTGATCCATGTGACAAGTCTGTCACCCATGAAGAATGCTCCTCCAGTTGTGCTCTTTCGGTCATCAATGTTTCTAGCCCAATCAGCATCTGTATAGACTTGTAGCTCAAATTTTCCTTCTATTTTGTACCATAAGCCATATTCCTCGGTGTTCTTCAAATATCTCAGAATTCTTTTGACACCAGTCATATGTGATTCTTTGGGATTAGCAGAGAATCTTGCAACTATCCCCACTACATTTGCTATATCTGGTCTTGTATGAACAACATACATCATTTTTCCAACCATGAATCTATATAAGGTTTGGTTTACCTCATTTGTCTTATCTTCTTTTGTCAGCTTGCATCCAGTAGTCATAGGTGTTCCAACTAGTTTGGAATCTTCCATCTTGAATATCTTCAGCACTTCCTTGATGTATTTGGACTGAGTGATATATATGCGTGCATCTTGTTGAAGAATTTGTAGACCAAGAAAGAATTTGATCTCCCCAAACATAGACATTTCAAATTCCTTGCTCGTTTCATTAGCAAAGGATTTGCATAACAATTCATTTCCCCCAAAAATGATATCATGAACAAAAATTTTAGCAATCAGAATATTACCATCGATATCTTCTTTTAAGTATAGATTTTTATTTTCACTTGTTCTAACAAATTTTATGCTAATGAGATATGATTGAAGTCTTTCATACCAGGCTCTCGGTGCTTGTTTCAATCCATACAAGGCTTTATGTAGTTTACATACCATGTGTTCTCTTGTTTGGATCAACAAACCCTTCTGGTTGTTCAATGTATACCTCTTCTTCTAGTATTCCATTTAGGAATGTAGATTTGACATCAATTTGGTATAACTTGAATCCTTTAAATGCAGCATAAGAAAGTAAGATTCTAACTCCTTCTAGTCTTGCAACGGGTGCAAAGGTTTCACCATAATCAATACCTTCTTCTTATGCATATCCCTTGCATACTAATCTTGCTTTGTTTCTAGTGACTTCTCCATTCTCATTCAGCTTGAAACTGAATATCCATTTGGTACCGATGACATTCTTGTCATATGGTCTCGGTACTAGTGTCCATGTTTTGTTCTTCTCAATCTGTTCTATTTCCTCATTCATAGCACTGACCCATTCTTCATTCTCAAGTGCATTGTTAACAAATTTAGGCTCAAAATCACAAAGTAAACATCTGGTGTTAAGTGACTTACTTCTTGTTCTTGTTCCAGCCTTCTTGTCACCTATGATTTGATTTTGCGGATGATGTCTTATGACATACTTGGAAAGTTTTGGTTTAGCTTTGTGTTCATCATTTTGATTATCTTCTTCACCTTCATTTTCATCTCCATTGTTGGGAACATCATCTTGAGTATTATCTTGATCGTCGGTAATTGCAGCCTGATGCTCGGGTGCAATGTTCTGATGCTCAGGAGTGACACACTATTGCTCGGGTAGAGTGTCAGGTTTTGTATAAACAAACCTGTTGTAGTCCTCTGGTTCCTTTTTTCTTTCCTTATCATTCTTTTCTACAAATTGTTGTTACCTTCCAGAAACTGTTTGATACAGGCAATATTAGAGCAATTTGTACCATCAACCACATATTTTGCTTCTACAGTAGACTGTGAGATGCATCCTTGCTTCTTGCTAATCCATGTGACAAGTTTGTCACCCATGAAGAATGCTCCTCCAGTTGTGCTCTTTTGGTCATCAATGTTTCCAGCCCAATCAATATTTTTATAGACTTGAAGCTCAAATTTTCCTTCTATTTTATACCATAAGCCATAGTCCTCGGTGTTCTTTAGATATATCAGAATTCTCTTGACAACAGTCATGTGTGATTCTTTGGGATTAGCAGAGAATATTGCAACTATTCCAACTGCATGTGTTATATCTGGTCTGGTATGAACAACATACATTATTTTTCTAATCATTGATCTATACAAGGTCTGATTTAACTCTTTTGACTCGTCTTCTTTTGTCAGTTTACATCCAGTTGCCATAGGTGTTCCAACTAGCTTGGATTCTTAATATCTTCAACACTTCCTTTATGTATTTGGACTGAGTGATATGTATGCCTGCATCTTGTTGAAGAATCTATAGACCAAGAAAGAATTTGATCTCCCCAAACATAGACATTTCAAAATATTTTCTCATTTCATTAGCAAAGTATTTACTTAACATTTCATTTCCCCCAAATATGATATCATCAACAAATATTTCAGCAATCAAAATATTACCATCGATATCTTCTTTTAAGTACATATTACTATTTTCACTTGTTCTTACAAATTCAATGCTTCTAAGATATGAGTGAAGTCTTTCATACCAGGCTCTAGGTGCTTGTTTCAATCCACACAAGGTTTTATGTAGTCTACATACCATGTTTCTCTTGTCTGGATCAAAAACCCTTCTGGTTGTTCAATGTATACCTCTTCTTCCAGTATTCCATTTAGGAA
>MU225549.1:893727-905739 GCA_018584345.1 Thuja plicata
AGGTTTCACCATAGTCAATACCTTCTTCTTGTGCATACCCCTTGCATACTAATCTTGCTTTATTCCTTGTGACTTCTCCATTCTCATTCAACTTGTTTCTGAATATCCATTTGGTACCGATGACATTATTGTCATCAGGCCTCGGTACTAGTGTCCATGTATTATTCTTCTTAATCTGTTATATTTATTCATTCATAGCACTGACCCATTCCTCATTTTCAAGTACAGTATAAATATATTTAGGCTCAAAATCACAAAGTAAACATCTAGTGTTTAGTGACTTCTTGTTCTCATTCTAGCCTTCTTGTCTCCTATGATATGATTCTGTGGATGATGTCTTCTAACATACCTCGAAAGTTTTGGTTCAGATCTTTGTCCATCATTTTTTCATCTTCTTGACCTTTATTTTGATCTCCATCGCTCATATCATCATCTTGAGTATTTTCCTAATTTTTGATAATTGCAGCCTAACATGCGGGTGCAATGTTTTGTTGCTCAAGAGTGATGCACTATTTCTCGGGTAGAGTGTTAGGTTCTTTAGTGTAAACAAACCTATTGTAGTCTTTTGTTTCTTTTCTACTTTCCTTATCATTCTTTTCTGCAAATTCATCTATTCTTACATTTGCACTTTCAATGATCTTGTTAGAATACTTGTTAAGACATTTATAAGCCTTGCTTTTGGTTGAATACCCTAGGAAGATACCTTCTTCACTTTTGCAGTCAATTTTTCCATTTCTATCATCCTTCAATATATAAAATTGACTACCAAAGATTCCGAAGTAACTTACATTGGGTGTATGACCATACCAAAGCTCATAGGGTGTCTTCTTTGTGTCCTTCTTCAATTGTACTTTGTTTAGTGTATAGACAACAGTACTGACATCTTCTCTCCAGAAATTTTGAGTGATTCTTTTCTCAATCATCAATGTTCTTGCACAGTCAATAATTGATCTGTTTCTCCTCTCAGCAATTCCATTTTGTTGTGGTGTCCTTGGTGCAGAAACCTGTCTTTTAATTCCATGCTCATTGCAATAGTTAGTGAATTCTTCTAAAGTAAATTCCCATCCTCTATCTGACCTTAAGCATTTCAATTTCTTTTCACTTTGTTTTTCTAACATTTCTTTATACCATTTAAACATCTTAAATGCTTCTGATTTATCTTTTAAAAACATGTATGTCATCATTCTAGAAAAATCATCAAAAAAGAGAATAAACTACCTATCTCCATAGTAGCTCTTTGTCCTCATGGATCCACATAGATCTATATGGACTAATTCTAGAATTGCAGTAGATGTATGGGTTTTGCTCTTGAAACTAGACTTTGTCATCTTACCTTTTTTACAATTCTTGCACATGATATGCTCAGGTTTAGTCATTGTCTGTAAGCCTCTGACATTCCTTTTGTTTCTTATCTTTATCATGTTTTCAGAGTTCACATGACACAATCTTTTATGCCACAACCATATGTCTTCTTTTCTAGCCATTAAACAAGTGGTGTTAGTGTCATCAAGATAGAAAAGGTTACCTTTTGTCTGCTCACCGTGCCAATCAATCTTCCTAATTCATTGTATATCTTTGCCTTCTTATTTTTAAATGCTACTCTATGACCTGAATTGTTCAACTGAGAAACACTTAAAAAATTGTAATTCAGTCCTTTAACCCAGTAGGCATTTTCACATTTAATCATGTTATTCAACATTATGGTTCCTTTACCTTCAACTGGACAAGGTGTATCATTACCCATTCTCATTGAACCACCATTATAGTATTCAAAAGTCTCAAACTTTTGTTTATCACCGGTCATATGGTGAGTGTAGCCACTATCTATGATCCAGACATCATTTTTACTAACTTTAGATATGAGTGCAATTTCTACATACCTTTCTTCATCTTCATCTGAATCATCCTTCATGGCTACAAATACCATCTTGATGTCTTCTTCTAATTCAGTGTTTGTGTCATCAGCTCTATTCTCAGCTAGGTAACAAGATTTCTTCCCTTTGTCCTTGTAGTCTTGGGTATCTCTCTTGTCAGATTGTTGGTTGCTTTGGTAATCCCTATTTTCACATTTGTCAAACTTCTTCTCATATGATCTGTCATTTCCTTTGTCATCTTTTCTTCGGTTTGGACATCTTGTAGCAAAGTGTCCAACCTCTTTACAATTGAAACATACAAGTGGTAATTTACCTTTGTATTTGCCTTTGCCTCTCTGCAATCTTCTAGCCATAAGGATTCAATATTTCTTCCCTTTGTCCTTGTAGTCTCGGGTATCTCTCTTGTCAGATTGTCGGTTGCTTCGGTAATCCCTATTTTCACCTTTGTCAAACTTCTTCTCATATAATCTATCATTTCCTCTATCATCTTTTCTTTGGTTTGGACATCTTGTAGCAAAGTGTCCAACCTCTTTACAATTGAAACATACAAGTGGTAATTTACCTTTGTATTTGCCTTTACCTCTCTGCAATCTTCTGGCCATAAGTGCTTCAATATCATCAAGTCCTTGATCCTCATTATCACTGTCACTATCATTTCTAATAGTATTTCTATGACTTGAGTTACTTATCTTTAGAGAAGATTTGAATGCAGATTCTATAGATGGTAAGACACTATTGTCAAAGTTATTCATCTCAAATGAAATTAGTCTACCAATCAGATTATCTAGAGTAACTGTATTGTTTGCTACTACTCTCATTTCTTGAATAACAGAAACTCTAATAGCCTAAATAGGCAATAAGGTTCTTAAGATTTTGCTTACCACTGTCTCCTCTTCAAGTACACCTCCAACTCCTCGGATACCATTTACTACTTCTTTGATTCTACAGCTATACTAAGTAATATTTTCTCCTTCTTTCATCGTTAGGTCATCAAACCTCCCTCTTAGGCTTTCTACCTTTTCTCTGAGTACATTGGCATCTCCTCCATGTACAAGCTTCAACTTATCCCATATTTGATTTTTAGAGGTGCACATTTTGACATCATCAAATTCAACATCGGAGAGTGATGATGCAAGTTCTGTCATCATGCAGTTATGTTCATGCTTTACTCTTAATTGCTCAAGAGTGTGAGCTCCTGTAGGCAACACATATTTAGTATCTAAGTATTGAACAATATCATTTCCAATACCTGATAAGTGGAGTCTTATTCTGCTTTTCCATGATGCAAAGTTTTCTTTATTCAACTTGCGCACATCTCATCTGCTCATCTTGTGATCTTTTGCTTGAGTTGTTAAACTCCCTTTCTAAGCACACAAGCTCTGATGCCAATTGTTAGTAATAACTGAGGGGGGGGGGGGGGGAATCAGTGGCCTCAAAANGGGGGGGGGGTGAATCAGTGGCCTCAAAATATTCCAATAATCAACCCTTAAAACTTAGTACCACAATATTAAGCCTCTATTTATCTTTAGTCCTATAAGATGAATGCCTCCAAATACTTATATCAAATTACTACTGCTCGGAATGCTTTGTAAAACCTTCTACTGTAGATTTACTGAATAGCAGTCTGTTAATTTACCAAAAGATAGTAAATTATCTAGAGTATACCGATCAATCCAATTAAGTTAAGTGTAATGCAAAACACAAAAGAAATGATTCATAAACACATTGACACATGGAAACCCTGTTAAGGGAAAAACCACTTGGGACCGGTAACCCAAAAATTTCACTCTTCTAAAGTGAGCTCGGTGAAGAGCCAACACTGTTAAAGGTTACAAACACACTATTAGGTTTATCTCAATATAGAAAGGATATTTAAATCCTGCTCGGTTAAGAGACTTTCTGAATCAATGGTTAAACTGAAACAGTATGATATGTTCACATATGCAACTTATACTTGCAGATTTTTAGATATATTGTAATCTCATAAAACTATTCTGATCAATATAACTCTATTTATACCTTTGCTCCACTTTGATTCTACTTGGTGATGTTGTGCTCTATTGCTCGGTGTCCGCATAAAACTTTAGCTCTTTCGTCATCTTGTTGATCAGGACTGTATGAAGTTTCTCTTCATCAATTTCTCTTCAGCATCCTCTTTTCATTCATTCACCCCACACCAATTCGTAATGAATTGAGTTGTCTCTTTATAGACATGATATCACCATTGTTAGGTTCTTGATCTTGGCGTGATTCAAAATTCTCAGCAATTATATTTAAAGAAAAAATCATGTTTTATCTCGTTGAGATCTTCTTGCCAACTGGACAAAACAACTTTAAATCCATTACTTATCTTTGACTTATCTTGTCGATGAAAACAATGATAACTACCAATTAACTCTATATTTAGCTATGCTAGCTAGATATTTTGTCAATCCTGAACTCGAGTCAATTTCGGTGTTTTAACTCTTTGATAGCGTAGGTCAACACTCTAGTTCACCTCAGGCTTCTCCATTGGTTTACACTATGTTTCTGGCCATCGTGTATGCTTGTGATTCTGCTCATCGGTAATGCTTGTCGGTGTTCTTGCTCGGGCATCACTGTGACTTGACTGTCAGAGATCTCTGTCTGTCAGATTTCATTGACTGTTAGTGATCTTTGTCCATTGGGTTTCACTGACTATCGGTGTTTGTAGTCACATTGTGAATACTTGTCTTTTATACATTACAAAAAGCATAATCTTTATCTCTCTGATTCTCTGAAGTCTTTGACACTTTGATTATAACCGATTAGATTATATCAAGTTGACATCAATGAAAATACAATCCATTAACTGATTTAATGTCTTGTATTATCCTTTTGTATTTCGGTGATCAACTTAACATCTTCAAATATTCAATCAGTTACATGTCATCAATCTTGTCACTAGGAATGTGGATTTCTGGAGTTACATCTAGTTTTGCCCGGGGTAATCCTAGATCTTATGTTATGGCCTTGTCATTTTCTTGGGTCTTAGGTTCCAACTCAGCCTCTTCTATCCTAGGAATAATAATCTTAATTAGGGTGATATCCCTAAACCTATTCTTCAATATCTCACCCTCCTCAACATCACGCAAGTCAGATTCCTGAGGGTTGTTTTCTATCCTTGGCTCAAAAGTTTGACTGATCAAAATCAATTCCTTGTGATTATCTTGCTAAGATGTTTTTTTAAGGTCTTCTTGATGATTGGGAGAGGGACAATAGATTGGAATCACATTATGGTTCTCAATAATAAATCCTCCCATTTCCTTATTAAGCTTAATAGTAACTTCTTCTATTTGTTTAAGTGTCTCGACATTATCATCCTTATCCTCTTAATGCTTAATATTACTTCTGCTAATAGATATTTCTTACTGATGTGGGATGATTATCATTCTATAAATTATATTATCACTAAGGGGACCTTGATATAATTAAGGTCTGATGATATATTCTCCATTTTTTTGTGATCAGTTCTACTGACTCGGGATACTTCAAATCAGTGTCAATATCTACTAAGATTTTCACATTGGAAGAAAATAAATTTTTTTTCTCAAGCCCTACAAAGCCTCCCAATAGGTCACCTATTCTCATGAGAATTTTACTATGTATTAGTTCCACTGGTAGATTGGGTAATTTTACTGAAGTTTTATTGGATCAAATTTAGGTTGCCGGTCCATAAATTTAAAATTGTAACCTTTATAAAAAATGCGATTTCCACATAAAAAATCTTCTTTTAGGGTTTTACTTTTACAATCAATGAACAATAAATCATTAGGAAGGATAGTGATACTTACCTAGCCCTCATATGCCTCATTCAACCAATATAGAATGCTTTCCACAAGAATCCCTAATCTGTCCCATCTTGCAAATAGACCATGTTTCCTGTAGTGTTTTCACATTCCATATGTAAATGTGTTTTTAATCACTATAATAATGTCACATTTTTCCATCCATTGTCTATTTTGCAAAGATCTAAGTGGATGCGATCTATCCCTAGTGTGTCACATTACTTGATTTCTCCAAGTATATGAGGGTTTTCAATGTCTATTAGGACCTTGAGTGTTATCATCTCTATATTTAGAAGATTTATTCCTATGGGTGCTATAATGTTGGGATGAGATATACTGACGTCAGTACCCCCCGCATTATTACATATCCTAGGTCGGGATCTATTAGAGGGTCAATTTTTGGAAGGAGCCGAGAGGCCATACTTTGAAGATCCCGATAGCATAGATTTGGGGGGATTATTCCTTTTCCCTAGAGCAATTTGATTAGCTCTGGATGCAAATATTGGTATCTTGGATGTTATGGGGACTACCCATATTTGTTTTCCAATACCTCTATCATTTCCATTCCCCACATTTCCAATTGTTTCTTCCCTAACCCGGTCGTTCAAAGCCTTATTGGCCTTCCTAATCCTTACCAATTTCTATTCTTGATCCATCTACCATCCAATATTTAAATTTGACCTAGTAATAGGGTTTCCAATTCGTTGTTCCCTCTCATTGTCTTCCACAATAGATGTGGTGTTCCCAGATTTCCTTCACAGCAGGACTCTATTTCCCCCTTGGATGAAGGGAGGATGATGAATTAGGACCTCAAATCTATTAACATTTGAATATCACATCCCATGATTAGAAGCAAAACCCCTTGAAACATTGTTGGCCCTTTTGTCACAGGCTACCATTTTTCAAACTCAAATTAGAACTTTAAATGCTTGCAAAATTCATAAAAACACATGGAAAAAAGATTATGGGTGATGTAAACTTATCAACCCATAAAATTTTCATATATTAAGATCAAAGAATTTTTTTTCTTTATTGTTAATAATATTATTTTTTGTCAAAAATTTTATCTTTATTTTTAATAATTTTTTTATGGGAGTTGATAAATTTTTAAATCAATTCTTTTTTTTTTTAAATACGTGTGTTTTTGTTTATTATTTTTTAATAATAATAAACAATTTGGGTTGTTTCTATTAGCAAATTCTTACATGCTATTGGGGAGGTGGATCGTGGATCTCGGTTGTACTCCTTTGCAGATTTTGTTCCTAATGATGACTATGATTCTTCAGATGATGATCACACTTCTAGTGTGGATTCAGATATTGAGAAATTGGCTACTTGGACTTGGATATTATCACATGTGATTTATTGAGCCTTCCATTCCATCTCCTCCTATCGAGATCACATCTATTGTTTCTCCCAATGATGCTTGTATTTCTATAGTTTTTGCTTCTTATGATTCAATGCAATGAGATATACATTATCTTCTAAATAGAGTTCCTTGGCATGACTACTTTACAAACATTTCAAGTTTTTTGTGGAGTCCTACATTGTAGATTTGGTAGACATTATTTATGATATTATTCTTCTCTTTGATAGAGATGACCCTTCTTCATTTATTCTGAGGGAACACCTTGACCATCTTCCTCATTCTCTACATCATCGTACTTCATAGTTTGACATGATTATGGATACTTTGGACCAGCATTTTGTGGAGGTTTCTTTATCTTTAGAGGAGATACATGAGTCTTTGGATATTGTTCTACATTCATCTCCACTAGTTCCTGGTTTGTCTTTTTCAATAGCATGGTCTAGTACACCTGATTAGGATGGGGAATATTTCAACATCGACATGGGGGTAGTTGAATAGTTTCCATAGACTTCATATATCTCGAGGTTTCATCCTACATATTCCTTTAGGGATTGGGGAGACTTCATATATACAACTTATGTTTTGTTTCTTCATAAGGGGAGGAACATTGTTCGACGATCGTGGAGCATCTTCTACATCCATCATGGAGTACCTATCATTGGTGTACAATCTACATTAAGAGAGGGATACTTTGTCTCTCTTCTTCTCTCTTATGGGGGGGACCTTTTCCTCACATGTTTTTTTTTTCCTTCTCATTCATCTTTAAGAGTTATTTTATGTATTCATCTCTCTTTTGGGGGGATTTTTATCCTGTTGGGTTTTCTCCCTTTCTCCATTTGTGAAATATTGCATTTCATATTGTACATAGGCATTTTAGACATTTTCTACCGCAACCACTAGCAGATAGATTTTGTGGGGGCATCGGGTGCATCACACTCTTCTATCTTGGGTCGCAATAGATTCTCTCTCCAACAAGTTCACAGATTGGGTCACCATGTGTCAACACCATGCATCTCCCAACCAACTTTGGTGATGGATTTCTAAGAACTCTTGCCGATTTGACACATGTCATGTTTTCAGTCATGGGATGACATAACCCCTCTACTTGGCAACGTTTTTTTAGACACTTTTGGATTCTAAAAAGGTGCATTTCCTTTTCACTCTGTCACCACCATTGTAGACAAATTTTTAGGGAGTACCCCTCTGTATATGTCACATTGATAGAAAATGTTTTCGTTGCATTTATGAGGGTTGGCTCCTAACATTTTTCCTATACAAAGCCTGAGGGCACGTTGTAAAAAAATTTGGCTTAAGAGTTCTACCAGAGCCTCTTTAGAAAGGAGTTATTGTAAGAGTATGTGGTTCACTAGTCTTAAGGAACACCCAAAAATAGATATTGTATCATTCTTCAATCCTAGTTGGTATTCAAATAATCTAATGAGGAGATATGTTGGAATATGCCTTGCTTGCTTTTTCTTTGTGTCTTTCTCTAATTTTGTGAATAATTCTAGCTTTGTGTGATTCTGAGGAACATAGTTATCATCCGTTATTTTTTAAGCTTTTATAATTTCATCTTAGGTTGCAATTGGTTGAACCATGTCTGATACTCTTTCAACCATTGTGGTCTAAGTTATACTATGTTTTCTTATCGAGAAATATTATTTTAATTAGTCATTTCAGGGGACTTACGAAAAACTCTTGCAGGTCCTAGATTGTGGCATTCTGATAGGGGGTCTAGCTATGTTGCACTATGTATATCTAACTTTTGCATACCGCACTATATCCTTTTGAATTTTGCATCCCATCCCTACTCCAATATGAGGACTTTCCCAAGGGTTAGGGGTTCCTAATTTCTCTTTTACCTCTATGAAAGACTTGAGGAAGTCGATGAAGTTCTGGTGAATCAACTGCAAGCAGTCATTTCCTTTTATCCTCTCTCTACCCTACCATAACAAGAAAAGATAAGCTGACTTCTAAAATCCCAGAGGTCACTTTTCATAATGCATCATGTCCCCCTTATTCAAATCTACTTGAGTGTCATTTAATAGGCTTGCGTATATTGGGTATCAACAGTTAATGACATGCTCGATGGGACCGATTTACGAATTTGATGACTTGGTGCATTCTTTAGCAATTTAGCCTTACAGAGGAAGTTTCTAAGTACCATGAAACTTTGTAGTTCAAGGATCTTTGATGTCTCTACCGACATGCTCCTGGTCCTTTATCCTAGGGAGGCCTCATGCTCACGATTAAAGTATCATCTTAAGATACTATGGTTCTTCCTAGTGCTTTAGCCTAGAAGGATACTTCACCCACCGCATCTTTCTCTTTCCCTTCCATGGAAGCATAAAAATTCCTCCTCTTTATCCTCTATACAAGGTTGCTAGCACCATAATTTTTCCTTCGTACCAACCTACTATAGCTGGTATTGAGTGTTTATACGTCGTTCAACCCCCATCCAATCTTGTCCATCCTTCTTGGTAGCCTGTGAATGATTACCAACAATAATAGTTGGATTATCACACTAAGACATTTGGGCACATTTTTCAATGAATAATCATCACTTTTCTGATGATACTTCATCTAAATTTTGATGAAAAGGTACTGAGAAAATTTTTAGTACTTTTTCATCATACACTCTGACATTGAACTGCTTGCTGCACTACCGATGAAGATATGTCAGAAGCCAGTTTAGTTTGAAAGCTTAATACTCTGACGAGTAAGTTGCACCTCCGATGGGACTTTTTGTCAAACGATCAACATTTCTGACAATATTTTTCAGGGGTAGTCGTCTGAATTTTGACGGTAGTCATCAAAATTTTGATGATGATCCCAAACTATGCATTGACGGGGATGTTGTACCTATGATACAAAAGGTCATCAGAGGTTTGCCATCTAATGCTTTAAGTCAGTGAAGGATGTTCATCTCTCTCTCTCTCTCTCTCTGGGGCATTTGATGCTTCAAGTGATTGAAGGATACAAACATAATTATTGATGCAAACACTAATATGACAACATCAGAACTCAATGCAAATAGATGCACAAAGTGCATGTGTACATTGTATGATATATGCATACATAAAAACAAAAACCCTACTCTATAATAGTTGCATATTTGAAGAAAAAAAAAACATGCGATAAGTTATCCATTGGAAGGGAAAGAGTGCAAAAATCAGCAGATGGATGATGATGAAGAAGAAGAGGAACCTAATGATGAAGAGGTTCTAGATGTTGAGGTAGGGACGGAAGACAAAGATGTCAATGGAGATAGCTAAGGAGGGCTTGAGTATGTTGAAGAAGTTGTGATTGGGACTATGTTATGTCCTTTGAATAAGGAGAATGGTACTAGACAGCAAGGTGCTCTTGTGAAAGCAGATGGTGAGGCTAATGAAGTAGCCAAGGAGTTGAGTGATGAGTTGGAATGGCAAAAGGAATGACATGAAGAAAAGGATCAGTTTATAGAGGATAAGTTGGTCTCAATAGAACGGGAGACCAAGAGTGAGTTGGTAATAGTGTTAGGCCATGTGAAGGCTAAGGAGTTTGTGTACTCTCCAAGAATGGTGATGGAGTATGACAAGATGTGTCTTTGAAAAGAGGTTTTAATCAAGTTGTAGGTGTATGCAATAGTGCTAGAGATGTTGATCATGATGAAGATGATGGACAGTTGGTGGTGTACATTTTTCCAAGGGGAGGCAAGCCTAAAGTGAAGATAAAATATATAAGGTAGATCCGAGAAGTAGAAGGAAAAACCAAGACACGATTGTAGAAAGAGGACACATACAAGCCAAAGGTTAAAATGAAGGTTATGTTTTCTAATACTTTGTTTTGCAGGTGTTTCCAAGGGACTTAAAAAAAATTTAAAGTCCAAGAGTGTGGTTGATGCAGATAAGAATTCACAAAATCAAAATATTCACTCAATGTTCAAAATGCAATGTTACGAAACCTCAAAAATACCATTGGAATGTTGTCATTTATACTATCATCAATTAGATGGAATCACAAGCTTTCATAGTGCAGATTTATAAACCTGCACATAGTCGGTTGTAACTCTTGAACCTGACGATATATCCTCAATCACTTGAGTCAGATTTTAGGAAATTGGATTTCAAACAACATATCCAAAACTTAGAAGGATCTAACGATGCAATCATAAGTTACACCCTCAGCACCAGACTGCATTTTCTGCATTTTGTCAAACAATTGTTCATCTTCATGCTCTTGCCTCACTCTTCCAATTCCATCCTTTCCTTGTTGATCTGCATACTTAACATAAGTCATTTATCTCAAATTCATGAACACTTAAATATTAAGTTCCAAAATACATAACATAACCTTCACCACAACCCAAGTTGAAAACGAAGAACCCAACATATTAAACAAACATTGGATACTTGAATCAATTTCTTAAAATTGAAATAACTAATTATTTTGTAGCCAACATAATAGCTTTGATGACCAATAAATGGTAAGGACAAACCAATAATATGCAACCAATTTTGCGCTATAAACATGAAGGAAAATGAGTTTGTTTTTCTTTCTTTTAAAAACCAAGAACATCCCACTGTCATGGGATATATTCCACAATTTTTAAATCAGATTCTTGCATATCAGTTTGTGGAAATCCAATTATGTTTGTTTTCATGATTGATTTGAATCAATACCACTTAAAAAACATTAAAACTCAACCTTTGTTGACATGAACTGATTCTTGACCGGTTTTAGGAGTCAAAATAGAAATACTGATTACAAATTGAAGCAACCCAAGTTTAAATAAAATGAGAGCTAATCTTGAAACTCGATTTCATATTCAACTCATAACACAACAAATTCATAAAGATTGAATATCCAGATTAAATGCTCGAATTTATTATTTCAATTTCCATTCAACATATTAACCTTCAAATTGAGATCTCTCTCTCTCTCTCTCTCTCTCTCTCTCTCTCTCTCTCTCTCTCTCTATATA
>MU225549.1:916939-929482 GCA_018584345.1 Thuja plicata
GATGATAAAGGCCTTAAATGCATTTTTATTGGTTATGGAACTAAAAATAAAGCATACATATTGTATGATCCAATTGCAAAAAAGCTTGTGATAAGCAGAGATGTGGTATTCAATGAACTAGCAGAATGTACCAAAGAAAATGGAATAAAAGGAAAAGAGATAGTAATTGATGAGATTAAAGAGGAGGAAGAAAAAGATGAGCCTGAATCATCTAGTGCAGGAGCAAGAAAATATCTAAAATATCAAATAGGAACAGAAAAGAATCATCCATCAACTCTTATGTTGGATTCAAATTTTGAAAAAATGGCAACAAGGTCATAAGAAAAAGTGAATTTTGCACTAATGTCTCAAATCATGGAAAATAACGAGCCACAAACATTTGAACAAGCTCAATAAAAAGAAGAGTGGGTTGAAGCAATGAACAGTGAAATAGAAATAATTGATAGGTATGATACATGGGATTTGGTTCAATTACCTCTTGGTAAGGAAATTATTGGTACAAGATGGGTGTAAAAAACAAGGTATAAATCCGACGGGAGCATTGATAAACATAAGGCTAGATTGGTAGCCAAAGAGTACACTCAACAAGAAGGTATTGGTTATACTGAGACCTTTGCACCTGTAGCATGAATGAATACTATCAAACTGGTTTTGGCATTGGCAGCTCAGTAGAGTTGGACAATTTATCAAATGGATGTGAAGAGTGCTTTCTTGAATGGATATATTGATGAGGAAGTATATGTTTCACAACCTAAAGGTTTTGAAATACCTTCTAAAGAACATTATGTTTACAAATTAAAGAAGGCCTTGTATGGTCTCAAACAAGCAGCAAGAGCATGGTATTCAAGGATAGATTCCTACCTACAATAGAAAGGTTTTTCAAGAAGTCAATCAAATCCAAATATCTATATTAGAAGCTCAGCTAAGGATATTTTTATCTTAGTTCTCTATGTTGATGACCTTATCTACACAGAGAATAATCCAAATTTATTTGCAGAGTTTAGAGAAGTTATGATTACTGAGTTTGAAATGACATATTTGGGACAAATGCACTACTTTCTTGGTATAGAAGTATGGAAAAATAAATATGAAATATTTATGTCTCAGAAAAAATGTCTCAGATTTCCTACAAAATTTTTAGAAACAGAGTCGCAAACCAATTGCAACACCTCTTGAAGTTGGAATTAAATTGTCTACTTTAGATGTGTCAGATCCAGTGAACCCCACTCTATATAGACAACTGATTGGAAGCTTGATCTACTTAACTACTACTCGTCCAGATATCACATTTGCAATGAGTTTGGTCTCTAGGTTGATGTCAAAACCTAAGGAAACACATTGGAGTGCAACTACGAGGATTCTTAGATATGTTAGAGGGACATTGAGTTATGGTCTTAAATT
The DNA here is from genome assembly GCA_018584345.1 of Thuja plicata. NCBI lineage: Eukaryota > Viridiplantae > Streptophyta > Pinopsida > Cupressales > Cupressaceae > Thuja > Thuja plicata. Next base: position 918,341 of record MU225549.1, read on the forward strand.
TTAGCATTCAGAGGATAGCAGATTGGTTAGCTATATTGATTTAGATTGGGCAGGTTCTGCAGATGATAGGAAGTCTACTTCTAGCTACACTTTTAGCCTTGGTTCTGCAATATTATCTTGGAAGTCCAAGAAACAACTAACAGTATCACTTTCTACAACAGAGGCAAAATGTAAAGTTGCAACATCAGCGGCTTGTCAAAATGTATGGTTGAGAAGACTACTAGAATACTTACACCAAATTCAAAATGAACCTACCTTATTGTACTGTGACAACAAGAGTGCTATTCAAATGACAAAGAATCTAGTATTTTATAGTAAAACCAAACATATTGAGATACAACATCACTATATCAGGGAATTGGTTCAAGAGGGCTTGATTGAAATTGTGTACTGCAGTACAAAAGATCAGATTGCAGATATCTTCACAAAGGCTCTAGCTCGTGAAAGGTTCCAGGAGCTCAGAGATTTACTTCATGTTCTTCCCAATGTTCATTATGGGGGAGAATGACAACACTAATTCCCATTGGCAGACTTTCTTGAGTTTGGGGCAGCCTCCTTTCTAGAATACTTGTAGTCTATATTGACTATGCAATCCCATATTAAATATATGATTGTGTATATTTATGTTTGTAGATGATAGTTGTATATCTTTAATATTATGGTTGTAATATTGGTGAATATGGTTGAACACCATATTGTCACATCTCTTTCAATTTTCTATATAATGGATGTCTTGCTCTTATTTCTCTAAGGCAAATTGGGTTTTTGCATATTTCTTTGTTTTATGATCAGCAAATCATTGATTCAATTGCCTTTATAAAATATAATATCAAGGAACCTCAAAAATACCATTGGAATTTTGTAATTTCTACTATCATCAATTAGATGGAATCACAAGCTATTATAGTGCAAATTTATAGACCTGCACACAGTCGGTTGTAACTCTTGAACTTGACAAGATATCCTTAATCGCTTTGGTTTGATTTTAGGAAATTGAATTTAAAACAACATATCCAAAACTTAGAAGGCTCTAACGGTGCAATCATAAGTTACACCCTAAGCACCAGACTACATTTTCTGCATTTTGTCAAATAATTGTTCATCTTCATGCTCTTGCCTCTCTCTACCAGTTCCATCCTTTCCTTGTTGATCTACATACTTAACATAAGTCATTTATCTCAAATTCATGAACACTTACATTTTAAATTCCAAAATACATAACATAACCTTCACCACAACCCAACCTAAAAATGAAGAACTCGACATATTAAACCAACATTGGATACTTGAATCAAATTTAACTTGAATCAGTTTCTTAAAATTGAAATAACTGATTATTTTGTAGCCAACATAATAGCTTTGATGACCAATAAATGGTAAGGACAAACCGATAATATGCAACCAATTTTTGCACTATAAACATGAAGGAGAATGAGTTTGTTTTTCTTTCTTTTAAAAAACAAGAACAACCCTCTGTCATGGGATATATTCCACAATTTTTAAATCAGATTCTTTGCATATCAGTTTGTGCAAATCCAATGATGTTTGTTGTCATGACCTATTTGAATCAATACCACTTAGAAAACATTAAAACTCAACCTTTGTTGACATGAACTGATTCTTGACTGATTTTTGGAGTCAAAATAGAAATACTGATTATAAAATTGAAGCAACCCAAGTTTAAATAAAATGAGATCTAATCTTGCAACTCAATTTCATATTCAACAAATTGATTTTGATTCAAAATCATAACACAAAAAATTCATAAAGATAGAATATCTAGATTAAATGCACAAATTTATTATTTTAATCTCCCTTCAACATATTGAACCTTCAAATTGAGAGAGATCAATTTGCCATCTCTCTCTCTCTCTCTCTCTCTCTCTCTCTCTCTCTCTCTCTCTCTCTCTCTCTCTCTCTCTCTCTCTCTCTCTCTCTCTCCTAGATTGGCTTTACACTCTCTCTAAAAAAAACCCTGAAGCAAATACTCTTAACCCAGGACCCAAAAAATTCATAAAGATAGAATATCCTGATTAAATGCACAAATTTATTATTTCAATCTCCCTTCAACATATTGAACCTTCAAATTGAGAGAGATAAATTTCTCATATTTGCTCTCTCTCTCTCTCTCTCTCTCTCTCTCTCTCTCTCTCTCTCTCTCTCTCTCTCTCTTTATCCTAGATTGGCTTCACACTCTCTCTAAAAAAACCCTCAAGCAAATACTCTTAACCCATAACCCAAAAACCAATTCTTGGTAGTTCTCCAAACTACTCCAACTTTATTTTTCGGTCTCTTACATTGGGAATCTATCTTTCCTAATTTATTAATTTTTCATTTTCATATTTTCCTAATCATATATTTTGCAATTCATTAAAAATGTCCAAATTGGCAATTTTTAGAAAATATGACAAAGTTTTTCACATTTTGATCTTTAGATGTTTCCTTATGCTTCTTGGTGTTCTGATGTGCTCCCACACCAAACTCCCAGGGGCAAAAGAATTCAAGGTCCCCTTGAATTTCCTTCTTCTTCTGAACTTTCTAATTCATTGGCACTATATTGTGCACACCTGTAAGAAAAATAGACATGACCACCAACTGTTCTATATTGTGTTGGTCAATCACATATAAGACGTGAAATCCTACACAAAGTTTGTTAAACCAAAACATATCATCATTATTAATATGGTTTGAGTCATGTTGTTGAATCTCCACTTTCTCATGAATTTCCTTATGGAATTCACATTGTTCTTCAACAATAATAGCTGGGGATATCATTTGGTTACAAGAAGCAGCTTCGTCTTCCTTATGGTTAACCACTGGTTTCACTTCTTGAATATGAAGAGTTTCAATTATGACTTCTTCCATCAACAAATTTTATTTTCCACTTATATGTTCTATAACAATCTCACTATGAGATTTTTCATTCACTTGGTTATCACTTACTATATCAAAAAATAGATCAACATTGCACTCTTTCTCTGCTTCTTGATTCAAAAAATTAGTATGTGCCACAATGTGTTCACCAACATCCTTCTTGTCCTGTTCTATGCACTCTTTAATGTTCTCCAACATAAATTAATTTCTTCTAGTGTTCTTTTCAAATTTTGTATCTCCTCTCGTATGATGCTTGCCTCTTCTCTTTGTTTTCTCTTTACATCTTCTTCTCTTTTCTTCTTTTCTTCTATCTTCTCTTTATGTGAATCCTTACCCTGCTGGTACCTTCTAAAAAGGTACAACACCGCTATTAAAACTTCATCTTCTTTCCCCATTGTGACTCACCTAGGTTATTTTCTTCTGAAATAGTCTCTTAGACTTCTTCTCAGGTTCTTCTCTCAATCTGTCTACCCACACAAACACACAAGAAATTTCTTTACCCAGATCTTTTCTCGGGCTTTGATACCAATTTGATGCGGATAAGAATTCACAAAATCAAAATCTTCATTCAATATTTAAAATACAATGTTACGAAACCTCAAAAATATAATTGGAATGTTGTCATTTCTACTATCATCAATTAGATGGAATCACAAATTGTCATAGTGCAGATTTATAGACCTACACACAGTCAGTTGTAACTCTTGAAATTGACAAGATATCCTCAATCGCTTCAGTCAAATTTTAGGAAATTGGATTTCAAACAACACATCCAAAACTTAGAAGGATCTAACGGTGCAATAATAAGTTACACCCTCAGCACCGGATTGCATTTTCTGCATTTTGTCAAACAATTGTTCATCTTCATGCTCTTGCCTCACTCTGTCAGTTCCATCCTTTCCTTGTTGATCTGCATACTTAACATAATTCATTTATCTCAAATTCATGAACACTTACATTTTAAATTACAAAATACAAAACATAACCTTCACCACAGCCCAAGCTGAAAATAAAGAACCAGACATATTAAACCAACATTGGATACTTGAATCAAATTTAACTTGAATTAGTTTCTTAAAATTGAAATAATTGATTATTTTGCAGCCAACATAATAGTTTTGATGACCAATAAATGGTAAGGATAAACAGATAATATGCAACCAATTTTTGCACTATAAACATGAAGGAAAATGAGTTTGTTTTTCTTTCTTTTAAAAACCAAGAACAACCCACTATCATGGGATATATTCCACAATTTTTAAATCAGATTCTTGCATATCATTTTGTGCAAATTCGATGATGTTTATTGTCATGACCGATTTAAATCAATACCACTTAACAAAAATTAAAACTCAACCTTTGTTGACATGAACCAATTAATGACCAATTTTGGGAGTCAAAATAGAAATACTAATTACTAATTGAAGCAACCCAATTTTTAAATAAAATGAGAGCTAATCTTGCAACTCAATTTCATATACAACAAACTGATTTTGATTCAAAATCAGAACACAAAAAAATCATAAAGATTGAATATCCAGATTAAATGCACAAATTTATTATTTCAATATCCCTTCAACATATTGAACTGTCAAATTGAGAGAGAGATCAATTTCTCATCTTTGCTCTCTCTCTTTTTATCCTAGATTGGCTTCACACTCTCTCTAAAAAAAAAACCGTCAAGCAAATACTCTTAACCCAGGACCCAAAAAATAGATTCTTGGTAGTTATCCAATCTACTCCAACTTTCTTTTTTGGTCTCTTACATTGGGAATCTATCTTTCCTAATTTATTTATTTTTCATTTTCATATTTTCCCATTTACATATTTTGCAATTCATCATAATGCCCAACTTGGCAATTTTTTGAAAATTGACAAAGTTTTTCACATTTTGATCTTTAGATGTTTCCTTATGCTTCTTGGTGTTCTGATGTGCTCCCGGACCAATGGTGCAAGAGCACCTAGGATATAAATGGTCACCGTAAGGCCACATGAAGAATCTTGAATAATGTTGAGTCCATAAGGTCAGAAAGACCATTTTATATTATAATCATGGCTAATAAAGCCATTTGGGATCATATTGAGTCATTGCAATCATTTTGACAAAAAGTTGCTATATTTAGAAAACTAGATTTAATGGGCTATGTAAGGGCTCAAGAGGGTAGAATAGGAGTTTGGATTAATATTTTGTGTTTATGAGATCTCATAAGACCATATAATTGTAATAGAGAAGTTGATTAAGTCCATGGTTGGAAAAAAGGTCAAAAAGTTGTTAAAACAACATCCATATATTATGACTTGTTAAGGGATTAATCGATCTAAGTTAGTTACAAGGGTAGTTAAGGAAGTTACTATCGGTTTCCCATGAGGGAATTTTATAAACATTTGAAATTATCCAAAATGGGTAATGGTGGTCGAGATCCAGTGATGATATGAATAAAGAGTGAACCGTTATATTTCTTGTGTTGATTGTCAGTTAAAACAGTCTGATTTTCATGTTTTTCATGGTGAGAACTATGTTCTTTTGATAACCCACTTATTTTAGGCAATATAGCATTAAATATTCTTCATTTTGGTTTTTGTGGCACACGTTTTCATGCAATATTGATAAAGATATAAGAGTTTTCCTTTAGACTATTATAACCCTCATCTAAGGTATCTAGTGAATAATAAAATGTAGTTCTCTTATATGACAAATTGATCAAAGCCCAATAATTGGTCAAATGAAGGGGAAAAATGCATATTATGTATCTATATTATATGCAAGGGACCATGCAACAAAGGCCACATGGATCCAATAAGTGGAATGTCTAATTTTTGTCTCAGACTGGAAAATATTACACGAAGTTAGTCTGTTTAGGGAGTTTGGCCAATGCATGTCATTGGTAAGAGGAATATTAGTCCGAGAACATGTGAAGGAGAGTTTTAAAAGTGTCTAAGTTATTTTTAAATAAGGGGCACCTCATTTGTGTTTCAATTGTGATTGTCTCTGCAGAATGGGATAGACTATCATAGTTGACAAAGTTGAGGATTAGATGTTCGATAGTTGGACAGTCTCAGACCTAAGGGTTTCTTAGGGCGTCATGTGCATTGACAGAAGATCCTTTACATGGGAAAATAGTTAGAAGACCAAGGTCAAGAGCTGGTCTAAGATAAGGAGCTATGAGAAGATGTAGTGTAAGGGTTTTGTTGAGAGTTTGTGAAAAGGGACACTCACTCTAGATGTCTATATGTTGATAGAATTAGTGGGAATCGTGGAAGCCTAATTTGTGAGTGGAGAATGTCATTTTCAGAATCAGTGAGTTGATGGAACCAATAAGCAGTTGATTGGATGCATAAATGATTGGTGAGCAGTTATGAAGAACAATGAAATTAGTAATGATATGATTAGAGTTTGGTGAACCAGTGGGTAGGTATTGGTTGGATGGGGGGCACATCACATTCCTAATGTTGTGTATCCTGATCATGCTCCACTTGTTCACCATCCTCTACATGCTCTAAAATAAAATCATATAAGGTTACATTAATTACTACACCAATTGCAATTAAAGATGTTTAATTGTATTAATAATTACATAAAAAATTGTAAAGCACATGAATACCTCCAATACCAGGATGCACACCACGACCTTCATCATGTGTAGGTTGTGCTCCAACCTCAACATGTTGCATTCCAATTTCATGTGCATCGTTATCATTGCTTGCTTATTTAGATCAAATACAATCACTTTACGGTGGAAATTAATTCTGAATAGATTATTTTGCAAGTATTCAATTTTAAATAATCTTCATTTAGGATATTTACCTGCGTGACGGATGCATAGAAAGATTGTGTTTTCCCACTCGGTTCTCTTAGGCATTCAGCCACGGATCCATAGCCTTGGTGGAAGGCAATCTTCATTTCATCTTCTATGGGAGTTCTATTGAATTCAGAGCCCTGCTTTTTCATAATATAATGAATTTTGCTTCTATTATGTGATTAAAAAATAATTGTTTGCAATCGATTATTTAGATGTGATATTTCATTTATTGATTCTTACAATTTGTGCAACTACTTTCATATAACCACCAGAGCCAAGTTTGTGTTGCTAATGTTTTTCTAGTCTTCCCTTTGTTGCCTTCGATGTGTCGGGCAACCTATGAAAATTCTGAAATATGTTAGCTTATATAAAAATAAAAAGTAATCAATACATAATTACATGGTTGATAGTATCACATACCTTCTTTCGCCCAGTGGTGTATGTCCTTTTTTATTTTCTACTTTCTCCTTTCCATCAGAAATCAGGTCCATCCACTCCCTCTTTGGAATTATGGGGTGACTCATACTTTTTGTTCTTCTCTAAATGTGTCCCATATTGGTCCCTCACATACTTTATATATATGCTAGCTTTCTAAAGGACCTTGGTTTTGTTGATTGTATTTCCGAACAACAGAAGTAAACAACTTATTGTGTGTGGTAAACCGTGTCTTCAATATCTGCAACCAAACACTTCAATAAACCATTACATCAAAAGGGGTTAGCATAAAAAAAAGATCAAATATTGCAATGAAACCCTTGAAATCAACTTATTGATTCCTAGTTGAAGTGAGTATGATTCTCATGAGTTGCCCACCAAATTGGACATAGAAAATTAGTGACTTGACTACTCCAAAACAGAAGATTAAATGCAAGAAGGGACAAGATGCATGTACTTGCATATTTTTCTCTTGAAATCTTTGAAAATTAAATGCATGAATTAACAAGCTAAATGCATGATAACCATGAAGAATGAAGCTAAATGCAAGTATAAACTATCAATGAAATGAGCAATGCATCTACCATTAATCTATGAAAGGAAGCTAAAATGCCATTACACTAAGAAATGAAACTACAAATGCATAAGATGTAAGAAAAATAATATGAAAGTAAGAGCTATGAAATTAAAACCCTAGAATGAAAATAGCATCATAACAATACTCTCCAAATTGTCTATTATCTTTACCATGTCTAGCCATGAGCAAAGGGAGCTATACTTTTTATAAGATATTCCAAGAAATGAGTTGTTGAGATTAAGGGGAAAAAGGGAATGATCAATGGTGGAGATGTAACTTCCCTCAATCCATGTGAGATGATAAAGTGATTTTGATTGGTCAACTTTGTGGACAATAAGACAAAATTGGTATTTTCCCTTTTATTTGTTTTATTTTGATTTTAATGTGCTCATAAAAGGGAACTTAAGACTTTTTTATTTATCCCAATGATTCATGCTTTTAAAGGTTTAGACTTTTATGATTGATGATTTGATTCAACAAGTTAGGATTAAGATTATGTAAGCAAATTTGATTAATTGCTCTCATAATTAGAGTCTACCGATAATATCTTGGTTTTTTAGAATTTATTAAGACCAATTAATCAAAAATAGGGGCTATAGGTTTGCTAGACCAATTTTAGGTGATTACATTTGCCCCTCTTTGATTAATGTGTGATCGATCTAGGAAGACATTGAGTCAAAGAACATGCGAAGCTTGGTTGGATCTAGAAATGGTTCGGTGTGAAATGATGAACTATCCCATAGATTAGAATCGATTCCAAACTTGATTAAACGAAGATTGATTGAAATTTGAATATATCAGCTTCGAACTTGATTGAACAAAGACTAATAAAGAGGTCAACTTCGGACTCGATTGAGTGAATACTGGCAAGGAGATCTGAGGATATAAGCTTTGGGTTTGATTGAGCGAAGACTGATAAAAGAGTTTGAGCATTCATCTTGATGTGAAGTGATGAAACTGAATGTCCGCCCTCCAAGCAGATTTCTTGATTTTGGATTAGGTTTGAATGAGGAATCAACCTGATGTCGTACAATGAGACTGATTTCAATTTGATTGATTAGGATAATTGACTTGATATGGGTTATGATGAAGCCAATTACCAAATTGAGAGGAGTTATTGATGACATGTAACTGATTGAATGTTTGATAATGTTAAGTTGAAGATAATGTAAGGCATTAAATCAGTTAACAATTTATATTTTCATTGATGTCAACTTGATATCATCTGTATGGTCATGTACATAATGAAAAAGACTTAAGAGAATCAATGGAACAAAGGTTATGTCTTCAATAATGCATAAAAGTCAAGTATTCACTAAGTGACAAATAACACCGATGGAGTGCACACCATCGGTAAAGGCAAAGAAGAAAAGTCACAGTGATACCCGACGAGCAGAAGACAGTGTTGCCCAACGAAGCAAAACTACAGGATGCCCAACGAGCTGAAAATAGAGTTGCCCGACGAGTAAAAATCTAATGATGCCCGATGGATGGAGATCCTAAAGCTAACTGGAGTCACACCGATGGAACTGTCAGTTGTCACCGACAACTAACTATAGAGATGACCGATGGAACAAAGAGTTTAGAAAATGACAAAATATCTTGCTGGCAAGAGCTAAAGATAAAATTAACTGGTTGTTTTTTTGTTTTATTCGACCAGAGTTAAGTGATTAATTTAAAGAAGATTTGTACAGTTGGCAAGAAGATAACTACGAGATAAATTAGGAGTTATGCTTTAAATCAAATTGGCTAGATTGTTTTTCACACCAAGAATCAAGAATCAAGAAACAATAAATATCATGTCTATATAAGAGACAAGCTTAATTCATTTACGAATGGGATTAAGGGGAGTGAATAGAAAGAGGATGTTGAAGAGAAATTGATGAAGAATAACTTCATACAGTCTTGATCAATCAAGCTGAAGGAGAGCTAAAGAATTCTGTAGACATCAATGAACAGTAAAGAACAACATCACAGATTAGAAAGTGTGGAGCACAAAGAATTGAATTGATACATTTATCAGAGAGGTAATGTACTTAAATAGATCTGAAAATTTGCAATTCAAAGTCGCATCATGAACAGGTCATAATGTTTTAGTTTAACCATTGAAGCATCAAGTCTCTTAATAGAGCATGACTTAACAATCTTCTATATATTAAGGTACATCCCAAGGAGTGCCAAAAAGGTTGATTCATGAAAGTAGCATTGGATTTTCCTGATACCTATTGACAGTCTAAGAAGGAGGTTGATTCAAGGATGGTAGCAATAGATGCCCAATACTAAGTGACAACCTCTATGTATAAAATCCTCTAACAAGATCGCACTTAACAGTGTGTTTGTAACCTTTAACAGGGTTGGCTCCTAATAGAGCTCACTTTAGAAGAGTGAAAATTTGGGGTACCAGTCCCAGTGGTTTTTCCCTTAACAGGGTTTCCACGTTAAAATTCATGTGTTATGTGTGTTTGATTCATTTCTTTATTGTTTTGTATCTGACATAGTTAACACTGGGTTGATCGGTATACTTTGCTTATTTATTGAGTTTCGGTAAATAGTTATACTGCTTATCGGTAATCAAGGAGAATAAGGACAGACAAGGAAAACCGACAGACAGTTAAATCATTATAAGTATTTCATGGCATGAATCTTGTAGGGACATAATAATATGAGGTTTATTTGATTGGTGGTTAATGTTTGAAGGTTAAATTTTTGAGGCCACTGATTCACCCTCCCCCTCTCAGTATTACTAACAATTGGTATCAGAGTTTGTGTGCTTAGAAAGGAAGGTTTCAAGACCTAAGTCAAGATCACAAGATGAACGGACGAGATGTGCCCAAGTTGAACAAAGACAACTTTGCTTCATGGCAAAGCAGGATAAGACTCCACTTATCAAGTATTGGTAATGATGTTACTCAATTCCTAGATACTAAATATGTGTTGCCTACAAGAGTGTTGACAGTAGATCAATTGAGAGAGAAGCATGAACACAACTACATGGTTATAGAGCTTTCTTGCTCACTGTCTGATGTTGAATTTGAAGATGTCAAGGATTGCAAAACTGCAAAGAAGATGTGGGACAAACCGAAGCTTGTACATGGAGGTGATATAAATGTTCTAAAAGCCAAGTCAGAAAGCCTTAGAGGAAAATTTGATGATCTCAGAATGAAAGTAGGAGAAAACATCACACAATATAGCACAAGAATAAAAGAAGTAGTCAATGCTATACGAGGAGTTGGAGGTACACTTGAAGAGGAGACAATGGTAAGTAAAATATTAAGAACCTTATTGCCTGTATATGCTATTAGATTTTTTTCCATTCAAGAAATGAGAGTAGTAGCAAACAATACAGTTACTCTTGATAGTTTAATTGGTAGACTAATTTCATTTGAGATGAATAACTTTGATAATAGTGTCTTACCAAACTTAGAGTCTGCATTTAAGTCTTCTATGAGAATAAGC
>MU225549.1:939412-974882 GCA_018584345.1 Thuja plicata
TATATGTATATATATGTATATATATATGTATATATATATCTACATATATATGTATATGTATATATATGTATAGATATATATATATATATATCTACATATATATATGTATATGTATATGTATATATATATATACATATACATATACATATACATATACATATACATATACATACACACACACACACACACACACACACACACACACACACACACGATGATCATCTTTGTGTTCCATGTGTTGTCTTTCATTTCTTTAGTTGTTACTAATGTATCTGTTGCTCTTTGAATATCATTATTGCTGAATAGTTTGAGAACCTTGGAACATGTATGTAGATAGTATATTTTCTTCATAGATGATATACTCAGATCATGTTGTTTTGTTCACTGTGATGAATATATATCTTGTTATGTTGCTACTGATTATTTGTGCAGAGATAGGTAACCTTACGAAGATGAAATGTAGTTGATCACTTCAACAAAGGATTCGAGGAAGCAATTGGTTAAAGGAATAGCTCAGTTCTTAAATTTGTTTGTTGAGTGTTGTGTTATAATGCTATTAAGAAAGCCTAGGAATGAAGTGCACCCTACAAAACTGAGTAGTCAAGTCACTTATTTTGGTAGTCCTTAGTTTCATCATCGGGCGGGTGGGACATCGAAGCCAATACAATACTTACTTGTGCCAGCACGACCATAAGAATATGAATATGACTCATATCAGATGAAATATGGGGGACAACATAAGAATCTAGGTATAAGAACCAAGATGGCTTAAACATTGTCCCCAATTGATATTGCAAGGAGACACCAGTATCGAGGCATTTAGAGCCAGGATAACCATGAGTGTGTCTTTGTGTAAATAGGTAGAATAACAAACAAGAAGATATTCCTAACCTCACCTTAGCCCGCAAGTAAGTAGGATTGAGGGTTGTGAGGCTTATCCACGTGAATATGGAATCTCTTACCACATTCACCCTATTTACTTGATGTAAGGATCATTGGGACCACACTAACAAGCATAAATCAAAGAAAATAGTATGAAATTATTGATAACAAACAACATCCAAGAAAAAGATCATCAAGCATTCAGTCTGTGTAAATTATTGATGTAGGTGTTGAGAAATACCGTTGTGTTGGTTTGTTGTTATGGTGCTAAATTTTTAAGTGCTTTATCTGATGTGTGTTGAAAAACACAAGTTTGTCCAAAAGAGAGTGTTGAGAAACATTGTTGCTTAAGGTGTTGAGAAACACCAGTGCGTCAGTGAAAAACTATCCAGGTGGCTAGAAGACGATGATAACAAAGGAGGATCAAGATAACTAACAAGGTATGCAAATGCAGGAACCAGGATGCAGCCCTAGGACTCAAGAGGTTGATCGGTTCCAAACTTAAGATGTCAACTTTATTACTTGTGTAAGGTCAAGATAGTCAAGCGACGCATTGATAGATGGAACATTGATTAAAAGTGATGCCTTCTTGGCAGGTTTTCACCACTTAGCAAAATTTCAAATTTTTGCTACCAAGGCGCATGTTTCCAGGTTTTCACCAAGGCACTTTCTTGATTTTTTAAATTTTTTTTATCTTTTCATTTCTTTTCTGTTTTTCATTTTTTTTGTCGATCCATCAAGGCGCCTATTTGCCAAGTTTTCACTAGGATGATCATTTTCAGGACTTTTTCCAAATATTTTTGACTTTTCTTATTTTTACCCTTTTTGGTATTTTTTTCTAGGATCATATATGTATGTACATGTTGTTGACTAGCAAGAATTATCAAGTGTAAAACTTCTTCAGGTGAAGAGAATTGATGGGGTCAGTGAAAGTTTCACCTTTCGGAGTTGACAGTTGATAAGCTCCAAAACCAAATGCTGCAGAGATCACAAAGGGCCCCATATAGCTGGGTTCAAACTTTCCCTTTTTCTCTAGGTATTGTTGATTCTTTGGATTCTCTTTGAGAACAAGGTCACCAACCTTAAATTCTCGGTGCCTGACTTTCTTATTGTAATCTTGAGACATTCTTTTCTGATAGACCCTTAGATGGTCAAATGCTGCTCTTCTACGTTAATCAAGTAATTCAAGCTCCTATATTCTCGAAATCCGATAGCCTTCATTAGTAACAAGTCCATGAAAATTAACTCAGAGGGATGGTATTTTTAATTCAATTGGAAATACAACTTTAGTGCCATATACCAAGGAAAATGGCATTGCCCCTATAGGTGTACGTATACTGGTTCGAAAAGACCATAAGGATGGATTGAGTTGAATATGCCAGTCTTTTCCCGACTTACTGATTGTTCTGTGTAGGATTTTCAATATGTTCTTATTAGAGGCCTCTTCCTGTCTATTTCCTTGAGGGTAGTAAATGAAAGAACAATATTGCATGACTTTGAACTTTTCACATAATTCATCCATATACTTGTTTTTAAATTTTCCTTAGTTGTGTGTGATGATAAAGGAGAGTAACCCATACCTGTTGATAATATAGTTCAGGATGAACATGGATACTTTCTTTCCAGTTGCCTTAATGAGAGGAATTGCTTCAACCCACTTTCTAAAGTATTCAGTATCAGTGATATGAAATTGTGTCCTCCAAAGGAAGAGGGATATATTTTCCCTATTAGGTTGAAGGCCCATTGTTGGAATGGCCAGTAGGTGATAAAAGGTAACAACTCTCGCATGGGAGCGTGAATCAGGTTACCATGGGTTTGGCACTTCTTTCAAGTTTTAGAGAATTGAATAGCATATTTCTCTAGGGAATGCCAGTAGTATCCTACTCATAGGATTTTCTTAGCTAATGAGAGGCCATTTGAGTGAGATCCATAGATACCTTCATGGACTTCCTTAAGTGCATGATTAGACTTGTCACATTTTAGACACCTAAGGAGAGTACCGTCAAAACCTCTTCTATACAAGACATTATCCATGATCAAGTAACACAATGCATTCCTTGTGAGATTTTTTTTCTCATTTTTAGATAGGTCAGTAGGGATAATCTAGTCACAGAGATAGGAGTAAATTTTTCTATAGTGGGAGGGTTCAGTACCCATGATTGATCATATAATATGGGACTCAGGAGAGTCAGAAGGGAAGGGGAGTTATTTCACTAGGAACTCATAGAAAAACTAATGTTCCTCCACTTGCAGCATTGAGGCTAGATTATCCATAGCATCAATGACTTCATTTTTTGTTCTTGGCACTTGCTGAAAGGTGATAAACATGAATTACTTATTGAGATCATCGATCATTCTTTTATATGAAATGAGTTTTTCATCTTTTGTTTGGTATTGATTGTGACTTGGTTGATCACTAGCTGAGAATCACTGTAGATATGCAGTTCTGTAATATTCCATTAAATGGCCATCTTTAATCCATTTTCTAAAGCTTCATATTCAACTATGTTATTCATGCAAGGAAATAACAACTTATATGCTTTAGGAATATTATAGCCTTGAGGTGTAATGAAAAGTACTCCGACACGGGACCCTTGTTGTGTGAATGACCCCTCAAAGAACATCTTCCATGTGTGCTCTATCAGGTGCAAGATAGCTTCATCAGGAATTCTATAAGCAGAGGTTGATTATCTATGAGAGGAGCATCTGCCAGGTAATCAACAATAACTTGTCCCTTGATGGCCTTCCTATCCAAATATTCAATGTCAAACTCACTAAGGATCATGACCCATTTTGCCAATCGTCGAGTGAGAGTTACTTTGTTGAATAAGTACCTTAGAGGATCAATTTTAGTAATTATCTTGACAGAATGTGCCAGCATGTAGTATCTGAGATTCTGAGAAGCAAAAACTATAGCTAGAGAAGCTTTTTCAATAATAGTGTAGTTATGCTCATATGAAACCATAATTTTGCTTATGTGATATATTTCTCTTTCTCTCCCTATTTCATCATGTTGTACTAGTAAATATCTTGTTGATGTTTTCGTAGCTGAGATGTAGAGAAGGAGATGCTTTCTTGGTATTGGTGCCATCAACATGAGTGGATTGGATAGATACTCCTTGATTTATTGAAAATTTTTCTCACACCCTTCGTCCCATTTGAACGTTACTCCTTTGTGCAATGTCCTTGTGAAAGGTTATGCCTTGCAGTTTAGGAGAACCTCCCTCCACTCTTAAAAAAAAAATCCTTGTAAGGTCTTCAAAGGATTCACCCAAGGGAATCCATGCCTAAGGGTCTTTAAGAACTTTTCAAACATTGCTAATAAGCCAACTTGTAAGGCCTAGTCACCCTTGGTGTCTTTATGAACCTTGGGATTTGACTATGGTCAAATGACATGATTTGTGTTTAGGTTAGTCTAGTTATGTTATTAGTATTTTTAATTATGTTTCAAGTCAATAATGATCTCTAGGATCTTAGACTTAGGTCCTATTAGGGAAAAAGTGCACTTTTGCAAGAAATGCAAAAAGTTGCACAAAGTAAGAAATGTTGTTAAGCAACTTTTACAAAAAGTTGCTAAACATAATGTAATTGCCTTACAATGGTCACAACCTTAAAAAAGTGGTTGGATCCTTTGGGAAAGGTCTTCATAAGCCCTTTTAGGTGGGTGGAAGATAGGACGACGTAATCTTATTTTTGAAATCAATAAAATTCCCTATTTTCCCTAAATTTTGTCTGCAAAACAAATGTGTACAGATTGGTACGGATTGAAATAAGCTAGTAAGTGGATGAATTGAAGTCTAGGATGAGTTAAGGAATCAATGAAATTGGTTTGAAGTGTTTTGAAGATCAGAGTCAATAGTTATAAGCAAATATCTCTCGGGTGCACAAAAACCCTTCTTGAATAGGCAATTTTCACAAACCATGCCCTAACTTGATTTCCCACCGTGGGAATCCCTTTTCCTTTAGGGAAATGAAAGTAGGTTCAATTTATTTTACAATTCCAAAAGATTTGGAGAAGGGGAATGAGTTTCCTATTTTTACTTGCAAGCCCTAGGCCAAGCATCTCTATGTGCTTGGTCCAATCCAGAGAAGAATGAAGTAGCAGCAACACTTTGGGGGTGGGAAAACTCAATATGATGGTGGATTTTGGTCTCTAAGATGTCTCTTTAAACATTCCAAGTGTTGGATTTCCTGAGGAGTTCGAATAGTGAATACTTCTAGAACAAATAAACCCTTTTAGGCCTAATTAGGTCTATTGTAACAGTAAGCATTTGACACTCTCCTTTGTGCTTGAGAGTATATTATTTTGGGGTTTGACATAAATTTGTAAAGGGTGTCTAGATATTATCTTTGTTTGATAGGTCCTTTAGGAAGTTTTGAAACTAAGTCTCAAAAACTTTCCCACTAGGGCTACAAGCCAGGAAGGCATATAAGCTAGAATTGTTGTCTGAACTCTTAGACACTTTTAAGGGTTGTGAATCATCTCTTTTAGAGACTTTTGAATTGTCTAGAACCTTTCCATACCCTTACAACATATGGGTTCCCATTTTGTGATAAAATCAAACATAGGTCACTTTCTTGAAGAAGACTTAGTATCCTTTAGTAGGATAGTGTATTTGATGATTATTTGCAGGATCTTTTGAAGGTGTAGAGCTCTCTCTTGATCCAATTTGGGTGTAGATAAGACACATAAGGTCACACCACATCAACGATTCCATAATAGAGGATATCTCTACATCAATTGGTATCAGATCATCAAAGATCCTTTAGGGAAAAATCAAACCAACACCATGGAAGGAGAAGATGATGGAGGGTTGTCAACAAGGATGACCAATGCAAAGATAGTAAGATACCTCAGAGAGCAAAGGAAAAACCATGATGAACAAAGAGACAATGAGATGTAGTTGATGAGACAACAAATGGAAGAGCTTAGGGAAGATTTTTGTAGGAAAAGTGGTAACTCTGAAGATGTTGAAGAAGGGAGTGAAGAAGAACCCCTTGAGCAGGAGGAAGATGAATGTCCTGCAGACCAAAGACTACTTATGAAGACTCTAAAATCTATGGAGAGGATAACCATGGATACGAAGCTCAAGTTTCCTAAATACAATGATAATATGGACCCATATGCTACAATGGATTGGGTGGATGCCCTAAATAGTTTCTTTGATTGTGAAGACATCCCTGAAAACCAGAGGGTGAAGATTGCTAAGTCAAAGCTCAAAGGCTCTGCACTCACATTGTGGAACTTCACTCAAGATGATAGGGTGAAGAAAGGAAAGAATCCAGTCAGCACATGGAAGAGAATGGTGGGCCTACTCAGGGAAAATTATGTCCCTGAAGATTATGAAGTCCAAATTCATAAGAAAAGGATGAGTCTAATACAAAAGGAGATGGATATCTCAACCTACATTAAAGAATTTTAGAAATTGGTGATGAAACCCAAGCTTGCTGAACTAGAATGTGTAAAGCTTGCTGGATATATGCAAGGAATAAGAATTTAAATTCAAGATGAACTTAGCCTAACAAGCCCTACCGTAGTAAACCAGTGCTATCAATTGACACTAAAGGTAGAAGAAAAGTTCAGAAGAACAAATGAACAAAGTGGTAGAGGAAAAGGTAAGATTGATAGAGGAAGAGGAAACTTTGGAGGATGAGGATAGAGTAATAGACCACAAGGAGAATCCAATAAAGAGAACACCCAAGGAGAAAATAGTTCAAGGGGTGGATATAGAGGAAAAAGAGGAAATGGTAGGGGTAGAAATGGAGGAAGAAATCTTGAACAAATCAAGCTATAATTGCAATCAAACAAGCCACTACACCAATAGGTGTCCAGACAGAAATAGACAAAATAACCAAGGTGAAAGGAGGGCCAACCTAGTGCACAAAGATGATGTTGAGAGTGTGAGAGACTATACTGGAGAAGAAGGAATATGCCTCATGATGAAGAGGACCCTAATCCAAGCACCTATGCCTGTGGAACCTCCTCAAAGAAAGAATCTCTTTATAACCAACTGCAAGAGCCATGTAAAGGTATGCAAGTTAGTTATTGATTATGGTTCTACTAAAAATCTCGTATCTAGGGAGATGGTAGATAAATTAAAATTATAAAAAGTAACCCACCCAAATCCCTCCCATGTTTCTTGGTTGACAAAAGGACAACAAACCCTTATAAATGAACAGACTTGGGTAGATTTTTCCATCAAAGACTATAAGGATAGAGTCCTTTGTGATGTTGTAGATATGGATGTCTATCACCTTTTGTTAGGACATCCATGGTAGTATGATCTTCAAGCCAAAAATGATGGAGTCACAAACAAGTATCAAATCAATGAGGGTGCTCACTCATAAATACAATCTACTCCCTCTTCCCGATCCTCAACAAGAAAAACCAAAGGAACAATTAGTCATGCTTGTAGGAGAACAAGAAATGATCATTAATATTCAAGATTAAGAGGTAGGATATGCCCTAGTCCTTAAACCAAAGGAGAAAACAATGCACAAAGAGGTACCTAAGGAAGTAGACAGTCTACTCCGGAAGTATAAGGGAATAGTTGCAGGAGACACACCAGATGAACTCCCACCATTGAGGGACATATGTCATCAGATAGATTTCATTCTAGGTGCTTCCCAAAGCTGCATATAAACTCACCCCTGATCAGAATGCAAAGGTCACTAAAAAAATCAGTGAATTTTTGACTAAAGGAATCATACAAAAGAGTCTTAGCCCTTGTGCAGTCCCAAGTGTTTTGGCCCCTAAGAAGGATGGAAAATGGAGACTATGCACTGAATCTAGGGAAATAAACAAAATAAAAATTAGATATAGGTTCCCTATACCCATAATAGAGGATCTATTAGACCAACTTAGAGGAGCATGTTATTTTTCTAAGACAGACCTTAAGTCAGGCTATCATCAGATAAGGATAAGGCTTGGATATGAGTGGAAAACTATATTTAAAACCACTGAAGGATTATATGAATGGATTGTGATGTCATTTGGTCTTAGTAATACTCCTAGCACTTTCATGAGACTAATGAATGAAGTGCTTCATGATTTCATAGGCACTAAAGAAGAACATATGAGACACTTGGAACTAGTCCTCCAAAGACTACATGAGAAGAAATTGTCTATCAACCTATAAAAATGTGCATTCATGAAACAAGATTTGACATTCTTGGGTTTCATCATCTCAAAGGGCACCTTGAAAATAGATCCTGAAAAGGTAGAAGCTATCCTCAGTTGGACAACACCAAAGACACCAGGAGAAGTCAAGAGCTTTCACGGATTGGCTACCTTTTATAGGAAGTTTGTCAAAAATTTCAGTCACATTTGTGCACCTTTACTTGATACCATCAAGGGTGGTAGTAAAACAAAATTCCAATGGACAATCCAAGCAGATGAAGATTTTGAGTATTTGAATGAGAGAGTAGCACAATATCCCATTTTGGCACTACCTACCTTCAACATATTGTTCACAGTGGAAACATATGCTAGTAATCTAGACATAAGTGCAATCCTTAGCCAAGATGGAAGACCAGTGACTTTCTTCTCTAAAAGATTGAATGAAGCCAAGAAAAAGTATTGTACATATGAATTGGAACTTTATGCTATGGTTCAAGCCCTCAAGAAATGGAGGCACTACTTGCTACCAAAGGAATTTGTTGTTTTTATAGATAATCATGCATTAAGTTTTCTTAATAGTCAAGACAAGTTAAGTTGTAGGCACATGAAATGGGTTGAACAACTCCAAGCATTCACATTCTCTATAAAGCATAAGAAAGGAACCTCAAATTTTTTTGCAGATGCTCTTAGTAGAAGAGTGATTTTGGTTGAAGAAGTAAAGGTCCAAAGCATGGGAATTGATGCCCTCAAGCACCTATGCAAGGATGATTTAGACTTTGGTGATATCTATAAGGTTTTTTCTACTCTCTCAGATGCATATAACACTACTTATTCAAAATAGTTATTGCAGAATGGTATTTTGTTCAAAGGGGGTCAACTCTATATTTCTAAATGCTCCATAAGAGAAAATATGATAAGAGAGAAGCATTGTGGCACACTAGGGGGTCATTTTGGGATCGATAATACACTTGAACTCATAACAAGAAACTATCATTGGCCTAGGCTCCCCACTGATGTCATAAAGTTTGTTGATACTTGCACAATTTGCCAAAGGGCTAAAGGAGTTAGGACCAATAAAGGTCTCTATCAACCACTCCCAATTCCAAAAAAGCCATGGGATAGTGTGAGTATGGAATTTTTACTAGGACTTCCAAGAACTAAACAAGGATTTGATAGCATCTTTGTTATAGTTGACAAATTTAGAAAAATGGCTCACTTGTTCCTTGTAAAGTTTCTAATGATGCTTCTCATATTTATAACTTGTTATTTAAGGAGGTGGTCAGGATTCATGGATTTCCATCATCCATTATCTCAGATAGAGATGTGAAATTCCAAGGGAATTTTTGGAGAGCCCTTTAGATAAAGTTGGGGACAAACTTGTCATTCAGTTCTGCATACCATCCACAGACAGATGGATAGATTGAAGTTGTAAACATGTCCTGAGGCAACCTTTTAAGGTGTCTAACAAAATTATATGGACAAACTTGGGATGCTATCCTTCCTCAAGCAGAATTTTATTTTAATGATTTAGTAAACATGTCAATAGGGAAGACACTATTCCAAGTAAACTATGGAATACATCCAATAGGAGTTATGGAGTTGAGAGATTTACCAGGTGACTTCAAAGTCAATGCACAAGGTGAAGAGTTGCCTACATGGATAAAACAAATTCGTGATCAAGTCAGAGATGGATTGATTCAGAAAAATGCAAAGTATACAGAACAAGCAGATAAGAATAAGAGACATATGGATTTCAAAGAAGGAGATCAAGTATGGGCATACTTGAACAAGGCAAGGCTACCTAGGGGGCACACTAAACTACAAATGAGAAAGATTTGTCCCTATCAAATACTTATTAAATTTGGGGAAAATGCTTATGAAATTTATTTACCCCCAACTATTTATATTTCTCCTACTTTTAACATTTGTGATCTCACTCCTTTTAAAGGTGATGCAGGATCCAATACTTCTTTGCAGGATACTGAAGATACACAGGTTGAATGGATAAAGGACTTGCCACCTAGCCAACCACTTCTGTTGGAAAAGGTTCTTGACTCCAAAGTTGTCAAGCAAACCAGGAAGAAGACCTACAAAGACTACTTGGTTAAATGGAAGGGGATACCTGACATTGATGCCTCATGGATGAGTGAAGAGTATATTAAGAAGCATGAAACTAATGTTCAACGATTCCTCTCAAGTGGAACTTGTGTTTTCAAAACCAAGGGAGTATGGTGCAGGAGCACCTCCCTCCACTCTTCAAAAAAAATATCCTTCTAAGGTCTTCAAAGGATTCACCCAAGGGCCTCCATGCCCAAGGGTCTTTAAGAAACTTTCAAACACTGCTAATAAGCCAACTTGTAAGGCCTAGTCACCCTTGGTGTCTTTATAAAACTTGGGCTTTTACCATGGTCAAATGACATGCTTTGTGTTTAGGTTATTCTAGGTATGTTATTAGGATTTTTAATTATGTTTCAAGTCAATAATGATCTCTAGGATCTTAGACTTAGGTCTTATTAGGGAAAAAGTGCACTTTTGCAAGAAATATTATTAAGAAACTTTTACAAAAAATTGCTAAACATAATGTAATTGCCTCCCAATGGTCACAACCTTCAAAAAGTGGTTGGAGCCATTGGGAAAGGTCTTCATATTATCTTTTAGGTGGGTGGAAGATAGGATGCTGTAATCTTGTTTTTGAAATAAATAAAATTCCCTATTTTCCCTAAATTTTGTCTGCAAAGCAAATGTGTACGAACTGTTACAAATTGAAAGAATCCAATGAGTTGATGAATTTAATTCTAGGATGAGTTAAGGAATAAATTCAATTGGTTTGAAGTGTTTTGAAGATCAGAGTCAATAGTTATAAGAAAATCTCTCTCGGGTGCACATAAACCCTTCCTAAACAGGCAGTTTTCACAAACCATGCCCTAAATTTATTTCCCACTGTGGGAATCACTTGTCCTTTAGGGAAATTCAAGTAGGGTCAATGTATTTTACAATTCCTAAATATTGGGAGAAGGGGATTGCGTTTCCTATTTTTACTTGCAAGCCCTAGTCCAAGCATCTCTATGTGCTTGGTATAGTCCAGAAAAGAATGAATTAGAAAAAGAACTTTGGGGGTGGAAAAAATAAATATGATGGTGAATTTTGATCTCTAAGAGGTCCATCTAAACATTCCAAGTGGTGGCTTCCCTAAGGAGTTCGACTGGTGAAGACTTCTAGAACAAATCAACCCTTTTAGGCCTAATTAGGTCTACTATAACAGTAAGCATTCGACACTTTAATTTGTGCTTGGGAGTCTATGATTTTTGTGTTTGAAATAAATATATAAATGGTTTCTAGATCTTACCTTTTTTTGATAATTCCTTTAGGAAGTTTTGAAACAAAGTCTCAAAAACTCGCTCACTAGGGCTACAAGTCAGGAAGGCATATAAGCCATAATTGTTGTTTGAACTCCTAGACACTTTTAAGGGTTTTTAATAACATATTTTAGATACTTTTGAATTTTCTATAACCTTTCCATCCCATTATAACTTATAGGTTCCCATTTTGTGATAAAATCAAACATAGGTCACTTTCTTGAAGAAGACTAAGTATCCTCTAGGAGGATAGTGTATTTGATGATTTTTTGCAGGATCTTTTGAAGGTGTAGAGCACTCTCTTGATCCAATTTTGGTGTAGAGAAGACACATAAGGTCACACCACATCAAATTTTCTAGAATAGAGGGTAACTCTGCATCACCTTGTCTGCAAGTTATGAGATACCTAATAGATTGTAGCTTTCCTTGCAGAGTCCCGACTTGACTAATGTTCGAGGTGGTTGCATTTCCATGATTATTTCTTCCTTTTTAGGGTCAAACTCAATTCCTTTAGTTGAGATAATATACCCAAGGAGCCTACCGGAGGTCACACTAAAAGCACACTTTTTAGGGTTTAACCTAATCTTGAACTGTTCCATTCGATCAAGAATCTTTTCCAAATCAGCTAGGTGAGTAATTTTTCTTGGTAATTTTTCCAAGGTGTCATCTACATAGTCCTCCATATTATTATGCATCATGTCATGAAATATGGTAGTCATAGTTTTTTGGTATGTTTCCCCTACGTTATTGAGACCAAAATTCTAGCAGCAAGTACCCCAAGCGCATGTGAAAATAGTTTTCTCTTGGTCCTTAGGAGCTATCCTTATCTGGTTATAGCCGGAAAAGACATCCATTTAGGAATACATCTCATAGCCATTTGTAAGATCCATAATCATGTCAATATTTGGCAACAAAAAGTCATCCTTGGGACAAGCTTTGTTCAAATCTCTAAAGTCTGTGCAAACCCAAATTGAATTATCATGCTTAGTTATAGGTATAATTTTGGATATCCAATCATCATATATTGTAGCAGGAATGAACTCAGATTTCAATAATTTTTCTAATTCAACCTTGACTAGTAATGCCACATGAGGATGCATCTTTCTAAGCTTTCTCTTAACTGACTTGACTCCTGGAGCAAATGACAGGGGATGCATGATCAAATATGTGTCAAGTCATGGCATGTTTGAATAGGACCAAGCAAAGTTGATTTCTTTCTCATGAAGAACTGGTTGAATTATTTCTTCTCTACTTTAGATAAATATTGGGCTAGATAGATCATCTGAGGTGCTTCTTTTGTTCCCAGATTAATTAGTTGTGTTGGTTCTATCAATACTGAGGATTGTTCTTGAAAGTGATTTGGAAGGATATAAAGTTTCTGATGTGAGTGTTCCAAGGCTTGATAGCACTTCACCCAAGATACTTTAGCTTGTCTCTTCTAGGAACCTAATCTCCTCTAGGTCTTGATTGGCTTAGATGATTAACTAAGTCCAATTCCAACTCTTCTCTAAGAGTTTTAATCCTTGTGCTTCACCTTGAAAGACTAACACCTTTTAGTTAGTTCAATTCTTTACTTCTCCTACTACACTTAAAAGGATCTAAGTGCCAACTCCACTCTAGCATTCATGATTCATTGCAGGGGTGATCATCATCATGGAAACATTCAATTTTCTCACATTTGGATCCATTTTGAGGGATCTCATAACCATTTTCAGTCGAGTCCAAGTTTTTGTCTTCAAGAGGCCTAATTGGGCTTATTTCCTTGTAGCCTTTTACAGTGATTTTTTCCCAATTATTTCAAAACTTTCCCAAAGAAGTTGAAAATCCAAACCAACATTCAATACCCTTTATCATTTTACAAAGGATTTTTTATGTTTTAGTCTCCTAGACCCTCCATACATCAGGTTCCTACAATCTAGGTCCAATAGGGCTAATAGGCCTAATTTCTAGGACTGTCTGCAACATAGTTGAAAACTTGCTCAAAACTTGGTCTCAGGGATTGGTATGAACTCGACCATCATAGTAGGTCAAGATATGACCATACCCTATCTGGAACTATACTTGGACCATACATTAATTCTCTACCTTGCAAGATATGCTCACTGTTTCATCTCCAAACCTCTAACCGGACATTGTATGCTCACCTAGGGCTTGGCACTAAAAATAACAAATTGACCTTTCATGACTCCTAAATCTACATATATATAGAAAATTTACTCCCCTAACATTTCCATCTATCCTTAGGAAGATACCATGGCTAGATTTCATGGGGGAGCCATGAATCGACTGACTGGTCAGGACAAGACCAGTGAACTCGCAAAACTGAAAACAATTTAGTTAAGACCTTTGACTAAATCTAATAAACTTTCTTACTGAATTAAAAACACTTCAAAATATCCTATGAACATAAATCAACAACTAAAGTAAGGCATTCAATCAATTAGATATCACTGTCTCATCAAAATGCTCGGGTTTTCTGAATACAGAGTTGCAGAGCTACTATTCAATATTCAAAACTTGTTACAATGCATGACTAACTTTGAGATTTGAGTCTTGGGTAACATTAGATTCCATATCCATGATTATATGGAATTTTGGTTGATTCCCCACTCCTATTTTCAAGGGAATCCTATGTAACTGAGTTGCATGCAACATTTGCAATTATTGCAAATGTTGCCATAGCAACTTTTTAGCAATATTGGCATCTTTGCCATTATGCCTCCTCCCTTAGTTTTAGGACCTATAACCTCTTCATTTCAAGGATCCAAGATCATTTATGACCTTATGGAATCTCTATGAAATCATGAATGTGTTTAAGACATATTGAAGACTCTAACTCAAACTCCTAACACTAAGAATTTAAAAACTACTAACAATGGCTAATTTGGTGACCTTAGTCCTAATGACTAACTCACCTAGCCCACATTGCAATGAACTTCTAAGGTCTAAAAAAAAAAATAACTATCTTGACTTGGCCAATGTCAATTACAAGCCAAAAATGACTAAACATGGAGGTTAGCCTAGATGTGCTCCTGCACCATCCTCCCCAAAACAAAAAGTTCAATCCACCCTTGGATTGAGGATGCTTGGATCAATCACCATCTTCTTGAACTCTGATTCTTTTACCCATACTGCATCAGCATTTGTTTGACCACGCTTCTTTATAAAGTGTTCCATGTATGATTTGGTTCCAGTCTGTTTGTAGACTCTAGTATCCAATACACTGTCATCTCCTGTGACTGTAGCAAGGGTTAATTGGAGATCTTCCACATCTCTGATCACTTCTTTGAGACTCTTATCCATCTCTTGCTGTGGTCGTTTGTAATGGATTAAGTCTACAATATTAAAAATAGGTGATAGTCCATTGTCTTCTGGGATCTCAACTCTAAATGCATTATCACCATACTTAGCTAAGATAGGACAAGGACCTATCCTTCTCATCTGCAACTTGTGAGGGACTCCCTTTTGAAGTCTTGATTTGTTAAGATGCAACATGAACATGTCACCCACATTGAACTGAACTGTTCTTCTACCTTCATCAACCTTGGTTTTATGTTTCAAGGTGTTGTCTGTCAAAGTCTTCCCGACTGTATCATGTATCTCCTACATCGCATAGGCAAAATCATCTGCATATCCACTTTCCTTCACTCTATCCTTCAAGTCTCTCAACTCATAGACTCCTCTAGGATGTAATCCATATACTATCTCAAAGGGGCTCTTCCCTATTGACCGGTTGATGGTGTCATTGTAGGCATACTCAGCCTGTCCAATCAATTTATCCCATTGCTATCCATATTCCTTGGTCAAGCATCTTAGTAAATTTCCAAGGCTCCTATTCACCACTTCTATCTAACCATCAGTTTGGGGATGGTATGCAGACCCAAAGGATAAATTAGTGCCTAACCTTTTCCAAAGAGTCTTCCAAAAATGACTCATAAATTTAGTGTCTCTATCTAACACTATGCTCATAAGCAACCCATGGATTCTTACTATCTCTTTGAAGAAGAGAGAGGCTATTTGGCTGGCATCATTAGTGATCTTGCATGGCACAAAGTGAGCCATCTTGTTGAATTTGTCTACAACTACATATACACTATCCATGCCTTGTCTTGTCTTGGGTAACCCAACTACAAAATCTATTCTCAAGCATTCCCATGGCCTAGTGGGAATAGGTAGTGGCTGATAAAGGCCTACATTTGAAGAAGTACCTTTTTCTCTTTGACATACAATACAACTTTCCACATGCCTCCTAACATCAATATTCATCCTTGGCCAATAATAGAACCTTTGAACAAGTTCTTGGGTCTTAGTGATCCCAAAGTGACCACTCAATGCACCATTGTGATTTTCTTGGATTAAGTTCTCCCTAATAGACCTTCTAGGGACACACAACTGATTCCCCTTAAATAAAAGGTTATTTTTCAAAGTCTATTGAGCATACTTGCTATGAAAATGATTCTTGAATTTAGCACATACCTTATAAATGTCTGCAAAGTCTTCATCATCAACATATAGATCCTTGAAATGATCTATTCCCATACTCTTCAATTGAATTTCCTGAATTGTGAGAGCTCTTCTAGACAATGCATCTGCCACTTTATTAAGGACACTTTTCTTGTGTTTGATATTAAAGGTATAAGCTTATATGTACTCAACCCACTTCATGTGCTTGTGACTTAAATTTTTTTGAGAGTTCAAGAAACTTAAAGCTTGATTATCCGAGTAGACTATGAACTCCTTGGGGAGTAAATAGTGTCTCCATTTCCTTAAAGCCTGAACCAATGCATACATTTCAAGGTCATAGGAAGAGTAATTCCTCTTGGCTTCACTCAACTTTTCTGAATGAAATGCTACTGGTCTGCCCTCTTGGCTTAGGACAGCTCCAATAGCCACATTGCTTGCATCACGCTCAATGGTGAAAAGCTTCTCAAAGCTTGGCAAGACTAAGACAGGTTGGGTAGCAATTTTTTCTTTTAATAACTCAAAGCTCTTAGTGGCTTGTTCATTCCATATGAACTTAGTCTTCATTCCTCCTTTGATTGTGTCCAACATAGGAGCACAAATAGCACTAAACTACCTTATAAAATTCCTATAATACTGAGCAAGGCCATGAAAACTTCTTACCTTTGTTGCTGTCCTTGGAGTAGGCCAATTCATGATGGCTTCCACTTTACTTTTGTCCATATTCAGATTTCCATGAGAGAGAACAAACCCAAGGTACACTAGCTCTGTTTTGATGAACTCACATTTCTCCAAGTTGATCATCAACTTCTCTTCATGCAGATTCTTGAAGACAATCTCAACGTGTTGAAGATGCTCCTCTCTTGTCCTACTATAAATCAGTATATCATCAAGATAAACTACCACAAATTTTCCAATGTAGTCTTTGAGGACTTCATTCATGAGCCTCATGAATGTAGAGGGGGCATTAGACAATCCAAATGGCATGACAAGCCATTCATACAAACCTTCATTGGTTTTGAAGGCTTTCTTCGATTCATCTCCCTCATGTATCCTAATTTGGTGATACCGACTCTTCAAGTCTATCTTGCTATAGTACTTGGCTTCACCTAGATAATCCATTAGGTCCTCAATCCTAGGTATGGGGAACCTATACCTAATGGTTATCCTATTTATGGCCCTTGAATCAGTACAAAGCCTCCATGTTCCTCCTTTCTTTAGTGCTAGGACAATAGGTACTGCACAAGGGCTAATTCTTTTCTTGATAAGGCCTTGGTTAAGGAGTTCTTCTATTTGCCTACCAATCTCCTCATTTTGTTGAGGGGTCATCTTGTAGGCTTCTTTATTAGGTAGGGTAGCTCTGGGTATAAAGTCTATCCTATGACTTATGACTCTTTTAGGGGGTAATGCTGATGGTTGTCCATCACTTACTATGCTTTCATAAGTTTGCAACATGCTTTGTATTTCCTTCGGTATCTCTGATTTCTTGTCTCCTTTTTCTTCACTCTTTTCTCTTGGCCTTAGCACCAATGCATATACAACTCCTCCTTCTTCCATGGCTTCTATGAATTATTTTTCACCCACCATAAGCACATTAGGACCCGATGTCTTCACATCTACATCCTCTAACAATGATTGGATTTTGAAAGTTACTTTATCCTTCTTGAATGTATAGGAGTTCTTCACTCCATCATGGATATCTTGGTGGTCAAATTGCCATGGTCTACCTAGGAGCAAGTGACATGCATCCATAGGCAACACATTACATAGAACCTTGTCCTTATATCTCCCTATAGAGAACTCTACCCAAGCTTGCTCATTGACTAAGACATGATGTCCCTTATTGAGCCATGTGACCTTGTAAGGACGGGTGTGGAGTATCCTTATCATGCCTAACTTGCTGACTCTTTCTTTTGACACAATGTTGTCAGTAGACCTTGAGTCCACAATGACTCTACATACTTTTCCCATCACCTTACATTTGATTCTAAATAGGGACCTTCTTTGGATTGGTTCTTCTTTAACCGATTCCATGATCAATGTTCTCCTCATCATGAGGTTCTCACCTTCTTCTGAATTTAGTGGTACCTCAGAGTGTGTCTCTACTGCATTTGTCTCTTCATGAACTAAATTAGTTCTCTTGTTACCTCCTTGAGAAGTACTACCCTTCTCTGGACACCTATAGGCAGGGTGTCCCATTTGGTTGCAATGATAACATTTCATATTGGAAAAGTAATTGCCTCTTCCTTGTCCACCACTTCTTCCTCTGAAATTTGAGTTCCTTTCTCTACCACCTCTACTAGAACTTCCCTCTTTCTACTTAGTGTACTTGACTTCTCCTCGTGTCCTTGATTCTAAACTTCTTCCACCATAGACACCTCTTGATCCTCTACTATCCCTTCCTCTACCTCTTCCTTTGGAGGTTTTCTCTTGTTTTCTTTTGCCTTTCTCCTCTATCTTTAAGTCCATTTGATAACATTGGTGGATAGTTTTGAAGTTCACAAGACTCATGTCTTCTTGAGTAGACCACTTGAGTCCAATCAAATATCTAGCTAGTTTGATGCTTTCATCCTCCACCACTTGTGACCTTAAGCACAACTTTTGGAGCTCTTCGGTGTATACTTGGACATCCAAATCTTTCTGTCTGAGGTTGTGTCTTCTTCTATGCAGCTGAACCTCATAATCATCAGGCAAGTAAGTCTACTTGAACTTAGTCACCATTCCCTTCCATGAGACTATAGGACTCTTTCCTTCTTTCTCCCTTTTAGTTTGAACAAACTTCCACCATGTGAGAGTTGATCCTCTCAACCTTGACTTGGTCACATTCAATTTTTGGGCCTTTGTGACACCATCACATTCAAAATGGTTCCCTATACTGTCAATCCAATGCACAACTTAATCTGGATCCATTTGTCCACTAAAAAGTGGTACACCTTCCAAAGCTTTGCCACTTAAAGCCTTCAATGCCTTTAAGAAGGGTTCTTGATCATTTACAGGGTCAGGGGTTGGAGTTTCCTCTTCTAAATCCACTCCCTTCTCCCTTGCTTCTTCTTCTTCTTCTTTCTAATCTATCTTATCTTTCATCTTATCAGCTTTGTCTTGGACTTCTCCCAAGAGTTTCTGCGTTTGAGACAACCTTTCTCTTAACAACTTATTGTCTTCTTCTTGCTCATCCACCTTTTTGGCTAACTCAGTGTTAGTCACAATGGTTTTGTCTTCTACTAATCCCAATGGTGTATTCTCTCCAACTAATTCAGTAGGCTGAAACATCCACCACAAGCCTGATCTTTAATCAAGCTCTGATACCAATATGATGTGAGTGTTCCAAGGCTTGCTAGCACTTCACCCAAGATACTTTAGCTTGTCTCTTCTAGGAACCTAATCTCCTCTAGGTCCTGATTGGCTTAGATGATTAACTAAGTCCAATTCCAACTATTCTCTAAGAGTTTTAATCCTTGTGCTTCACCTTCAAAGACTAACACCTTTTAGTTAGTTCAATTCTTCACTTCTGTTACTACACCTAAAAGGATCTAAGTGCCAACTCCACTCTAGCATTCATAATTCATTGTAGGGGTAATCATCATCATGGAAAATTCCATTTTCTCCCATTTGGATCCATTTTGAGGGATCTCATAGCCATTTGTAGTCGAGTCCAAGTTTTTGTCTTCAAGAGGCCTAATTGGGCTTATTTCCTTGTAGCCTTTTACAGTGAATTTTTCCCAATTCTTTCAAAACTTTCCCAAAGAAGTTGAAAATCCAAACCCACATTCAGATACCCTTTATCACTTTACAAAGGATTATGTATGTTTTAGTCTCCTAGAGCTTTCGTACATAGGGTTCCTACAATCTAGGTCCAATAGGGCTAATAGGCCTAATTTCTAGGACTGTCTGCAACATAGTTGAAAACTTGGTCAAAACTTGGTCTCAGGGATCGGTATGAACTTGACCATCATAGTAGGTCAAGATATGACCATAACCTATCTATAATTGTACTTGGCCCATACATTACTTCTCTACACTACAATATATGCTCACTGTTTCATCTCCAAACCTCTAACCAGACAGTGTATGCTCGCCTAGGGCTTGGCACTAAAAATAACAACTTGACCTTTCATGACTCCTAACTTTACATATATATAGACCATTGACTCCCCTAAAATTTAAATCTATCCTTAGGAAGATCCCATGGCTAGATTTCATGGGGGATCCATGAATCAACTGACTGGTCAGGACAGGACCAGTGAACTCACAAAACTGAAAACAATTTAGTTAAGACCTTCGACTAACTCTAATCAACTTTCTTACTGAATGAAAAACACTTCAAACTATCCTATGAACACAAATCAACAAATAAACTAAGGCATTCAATCCATTAGATACCACTGTCTCATCAAAATGCTCAGGTATTCTGAATACAGAGTTGCAGAGCTACTATTCAATATTCAAAACTTGTTACAATGCATGACTAACTTTGAGATTCGAGTCTTGGGTAACATTAGATGCCATCTCCATGATTCTATGGACTTTTGGTTGATTCCCCACTCCTATTTTCAAGGGAATCCTATGTAACCAAGTTGCATGCAACATTTGTAATTATTGCAAATGTTGTCATAGCAACTTTTGGCATCTTTGCCATTATGCCTCCTCCCTAAGTTTTAGGACCTCTAACCTCTTCATTTCGAGGATCCAAGATCATTTATGACCTTATGGAATCTAGATGAAATCATTGTATGTGGTAAATTTGGCCTTGTTAATTCACCATACACTTCAACATAGTCCTTCTTCACCAGATACACACAAGACTGAATATGAGTTTATTCATCCTGTCTGCCTGCATGATTTGACCTGTTGCCTTCTATCAAGACAGGGTTTCCAAAATTGCTCTCAGAACGAGAGTCTCACAACCATGGACCAATCTAGGAATGAAGGATTTATCATGATTAATGCAATACAATGCAAGATTATACTAAGAATTGAAAGATGTAAGATCATCTAAGACATGATGGTAAATGCAATTATTCTAGAAATTGAAACTATCTTATTGCAATATAAAATTATTCTATATGAGATATTAAGAAATGAGACAATAATTCAGTATTCTAACAATGCAAAAGTGAGTGGGGGTTTTGAATGAAGAATGAGAGTTCTTTTATAGACTCAGAGATGATCAGAATAGAAACTTTCCTCTTTGAAATAAAACAGATAGAAAAGCCAGTTTAAAATAGAAAGCTTTATTCAAAAGAATACAATAAATTGTTTTCATCCTGCTTTAACTGTTTTCTTTCTTTGATTTAATTATGTTCTATTTGAATTAAATTATTTTCTTTCTCTTTAAAGCACAATTAATTCAAAGTTTCCATTTCTGAATAAAAGAAAGATTTTTGAGAGAATATCTAATTAATTAAATAAATATGACCTCGCAATTGCTTTTTCTCAATTATTTAAATAATTAAATTCAATTATTGAAATGAGGATATTTATCTAACAATTAAATATTATTTAATTCCTTTTTCATGTTTCTTAGCTAAAGAGGGTGAATTTAATTTAATTAAAGTGATAGGACTTTATTAATTAAATTAATTCGATCATTGGGTTTATTTAGCCCATAGATATTTAGGAATTAAACATGATGTATGATTAATGCAGGTTTAGGATTTTCTGCATTTGACACTCAGGTCGAGTAGAGTCAATTAAAACTTAGAATTGCCTAGTACAATAGGACTTTAATGATCTATAAGAATGACAAATGCAACAAAATGTGTTAGGGTTGCAAGATGCCAATTTTGGGGTGTTACATTTTGCCCGTCTTTGAATTGATGTGCAAGTAGCGCATTGATTCAAAGAATAGTATGATGCCTGAAGCATAGAAGAATAGATTTGAAAATTGATGATGCAAAGATTTCAGAGCCATCTCCAGGATAGAACTTGACTCTTTGAAGTCTAGGTTAGGTTGCCAAGATGCCGGTCAAATAGATATCTTTCACAAGACTGTCCCCAGAACGAGGCTCAACCTTAAGGAGTCAGGGTTAGATTGCCCCGATACCTGTCTCAAAAGATAGTAAAATCATGCTTTAGGACTATCTCCAGAATGAAGCTTAGTCCCCCAATATCTAGGTTAGATTGTCCAGACATTGGTCAGATTGACATCTTTCACAAGGTTATCCCCAGAAAGAGGCTTAACCTTCAGGAGTCAGGGTTAGATTGCCCCAATACCTGTCTCAAAAGATGGATAGAGATTTTAGGACTATCTCCAGAATGAAGCTTAGTCCCCCAATATCTAGGTCAGATTGCCCAGACACTGGTCAGATTGACATCTTTCACAAGGTTATCCCCAGAATGAGACTTAACCTTCAGGAGTCAGGGTTAGATTACCCCGATACCTGTCTCAAAAGATAGTAAATAAAGGTTTTAGAATCATCTCCAGAACGGAGCTTGATTATCAGGAGTCAGGGTTAGATTGCCCCGATACCTATCCCAAAAAAAAGATAGATATCTTTCACAAGGTTATCCCCAGAACGAGGCTTAACCTTTAGGAGTCAGGGTTAGATTGCCCTGATACCTGTCTCAAAAGATAGATTTCAAAAATCATCTCCGGAATGGAGCTTGATCCTCAAGAATTCGAGTTAGATTGCTTAGATACTTAAGAGATGACAAGATGTAAGGAACAAAGATGCCCTTATTGATTGTGGAGTATCCAGTTTTGACTATGAGGTATGAAAAATTGAATATGCCCCAAGTGATGAGAAATTTTGAAAATCAGATTAGATTGGTTGAAATAGATTAAATGATGTAATCATCTTGCCCCCTTGGGAGCGAAATAGAAAGATGACATGTCATACTGATGATGGAGAGCAAAAAATCGTAGATAGATGTTGAGTCGGAGATCAAGAAGAACTCAGAACAGATTACAAAAGAATTTAGAAGATTCAGAATCAATTTCGAGTGATTTTGAGGTCTAGTTGACCAAGGTTGACTTTTGAAGAAAAAAGTCAAAGATGTGAGAGAATGATGATATGATAAGATTCTGACAAGGAAGCGACGTCAAAAAGTTGACTGCACAAGTGTCCGATCGCGTCGGTCCTGAAAATTTTTAAATGTGATTTTGAGATATATAGAAGTGTCATATTTCGATTTCAATCATGAAAATGAATTCAGAGTGGTCAAATTAGGTAGTGGTGCGATTTTTGTGCAAAACGAAGCACTTTGAAAAATTAGGTCAAAACCTATATAAGGACAAAAAGGGTCATTTTCAAATCATTTCAACCCTTTGACTTTTGAGAATTGAGCTCTGAGCTAAAGGACAAAATGGCGGTCCGCTACAACAGTCATCATTTCGAGTGATCTAGGAGACACAGTCGGCCCGCAGTGTACGAACCTCCCGTAAGTAGTCGGCAAACCCCTCTGTAATTCAAATTTTATTCATTTCCGTCGATTTTGTTACTCGTTTTCATGTTTTTGAAAATTTGAGTCACGGGTCTTTGCGCGAAGAAGTAGTTTCTTTGTGCGCCCTGTAGGGAAATCTCACATGAAGAATTAACGTTTTGCGCCACTCAGTGTGGAATCTCGCGCGAGAGAGTACCTAGTTTCACGCGAAAAATCCTTTGGAAGGTGTTTTCTCACGCGAACAGGCATGAAAGCTCGTGCAAAATGGTAATGTCATGTGATGCGAAGAACTTCTTCTCGTGAAAGAGAACTTCTTCGCCCAAAATTCTGCTTCTTTGCATGAGAAAAAGTGGTAAAAAAGAAGATGAAATCAGTCTGCGTCGCGTCCAATAGCTTTTGTGTCAGTGTCGTTACTGTTTGTAGGATGTCTTGAATGCTTTCTTATCTCATTATGCTTTGATTATTGTCGATTACTGATAGTGCTCTATTATTCATATGTTTTTCAGGTTGAATTTCTAGATACAACATTCAAATTGCATCATCCAGCTATCAGCAGTTTGGTATCTCAGTTAGATGATGCTGAGATAGCACACATAGGCACCTTGGGATTGAGTACATTATGTGAGATACCCGAGATTCGAGTTAATCATGGACTGTTGGGAGCTTTGGTCGAGCGTTTCCATTTGAAAACAAACACATTTCATTTACCATAGGGGGAGATGACCATTACTCCCGAGGATATCTATCGGATCTTAAGGATACCATTTGTTGGTGTTCGAGTTGAGTATGAGACACAACCCAAGTTGGGCACCGCAGCTCTGAGAGAGATCTTCCAGGATGACCTAGTGATGGGAAGAGCGATCCCATGGGAGGATCTGATCAGCGAGTATGGTCTGACTCACAGGTTGCCCGTGGTGTTAGCATGCTTCCTTGGGTGCTACTTGATGCCTGATCGTGGACAACACGGGCTAGAGTGTGGTTGGGGGAGGATGCTACAGCTGATGATAGCATGACCGTGACACTATGGATGGGGCCAGTGTATGCTGGCACACATGTATCATGAGATGTATGAGATCACCTATCGAGAGGCAAAGAGCATGGCAGCAGGAGTCTTTGTATTATAGGTATGGGCTTGGGAGCCTCTTCCCGTCACCAAGCCTATTTGCGAGGATATGAGGCAGCCATTGGAGCCTTACATTTACCGATATAGGGGGATGATTACCCAGCTAGCGCTGGGTAAGGTTGATGAGTGGTGAGCTCAGCTCAACTATTTAGTAGCAGTGATATGGAGGCCTTAGAGGTTGACAGAGGCCTGGGATGATGCAGCGGAGCAGCTGAGTCATATGTTCTATTCCCGTGCTATGATAGGGCGTATGATTATGGTCATTGAGAGATTCTCGTAGAAGCGGGTATGGCGGTAGTTTGGTCGCCCATAGGACATCTCCTAGGAGTACATGGCTTATGCACGATTTACTGATGAGCTCAGGAGAGGTTGGGGGACAAAGTTGGACCAGGGGTGCATGATGATAGATATCTGTGCATTGGTCCTAGTTCAGTGGGATTACCTAAGAGATGTTGCAGATGCCAGTGTGACCGCCGAGTATAGGGAGCACTTCATTACACACCCTTTTTCGAGGTTCACTGATCCAGTGGGGATAGTAGGTCGAGCACAGGTGGTACCTCCACAGGTCGTACAACCATAGGTGTAGCAAGTAAAGATGCCCCCACCACAACAGAGGGTACATCAGGGTCCCCGACCTAGGACAGTACAGGTGGACATCCTCACTTGACATATGGGGATGGATATTAGAGCTAGCGGTAGTGGTAGCACCAGACAGTCTCGGCGATGGCCGATTGTGCAGATTACTAAGGAGCAACAGGTACCTCCTTAGGAGGAGGTACAACAAGATGATCCTATGAAGGAGGATCAACCTGCACAGGACATAGCACAGGAACCACAATGATGATCACAGGAGAGAGTGAGACAGCTCATGAGGCAGGTGGGAGATTTGACCATCCAATTAGCTATGCGAGATGCACGACTACTAGATAGAGACTGGGAGATACAGGATCTTCGAGAGAAGCTCTGATCAACATAGGAGGAGGTGTGGCATCACAAAACATGGGTGGCTTACTACTATGCATCATATATAGGTGCGGTGCCTGACGAGGCATCTCAGGTGGCCAGATTTTTGAGCTATGCAAGAGGATCAGAGGGAGCACAGATGATGCCTCCACCAGATAGGGCCCCACCTCCACCTCCTCCAGGTGACGAGGGAGAGGGCTAGAGTTAGGTTGTTGATAGACAGATAGATATGAGATCATAGGATGTATCTGATGCATTGGCATCCTTGTATTATATCACCATTTTGAGATAGATCGTGCTTGAGTAGCACCATTTTGTATTTGTATCGACACATTATATATATATATATATATATATGAGCTCATCTTTTGGTATCATCACATATTGTATATTGCCTTTATGAGATGTTTCCTATATGCTTAGATGATTAGATGTTTCATAATATACGCAAATGGATGAACATGTTTGAAAGATATGTATGAAATGCACATTGTATGAATGTAAAGATGTATGTATGTATGTAAATGATTTATGTAAATGCAATGTGTAAATGATAATGAGTTAGGAATATGAATATGTATGGTACTAACATCTCATGCAAGACGACAAATGCTAA
This sequence comes from Thuja plicata, assembly GCA_018584345.1. Taxonomy (NCBI): domain Eukaryota; kingdom Viridiplantae; phylum Streptophyta; class Pinopsida; order Cupressales; family Cupressaceae; genus Thuja; species Thuja plicata. The sequence goes on from MU225549.1 coordinate 965,317, forward strand.
CCAAAAGAACATGTGAAGAAATGAAAGCGAGGCTCGAACACCTATGCAGTCGTGATTAAACCAAGTCAGTGAAGAAGAACTCTCCAAAGTTTGAACCCAGAAGAATGCAATGAAAAGAACACTGAATCATTGTCACAATGCAAGTCTAGAATGAAAATGCAATCCTATGCTAGATGCAATATGAAGGTGCAATTCTAGGACATGGTTGTGAGACCCATCGTATATTTATCATCATTGAGCATTTTTTGGAACATCAAAGTCGATACAACCCTTACTAGTGCCACAATGCAACCATAAGGATATGAATATGACTTATCATCAGATAAAATGTAGGAAACCAATGTAAGCACCATGGCACAAAAGCCAAGATGACCTGAACGTTGTTTCCAGTTAATGTTGCAAGAGTACACTAGCATCGAGGCATTCAAAGCCAAGATAACCATGAGTGTGATCATGCGTAAACAAATAGATCAATAACAAACAAAACAATAACAAACAGAGCAATAACAAGCAAGGAGATAGTACTGACCTCACCATGGCATACAAATAAACAAGATCGAGGGATGTGAGGCTGTTCCACCTTAGTGCGGGAGCTCTTATCACATACACCCTATTTATTTTACATTTCCAGTTCATCGAGACTACACCAACAAGTAGTAGACAAAGAAAATATCAATGAAATCCATGAGAATAGATAACATACAAAGAAAGATTCAAGCATAGCTCAGCCTATTTCAAAGTTTGTGAATGTGGATGTGTATGAGGTGTTGAAAAACATCGTTGTGCTTGTGAGTGCATTGTGTTTGATTGTTATCGAAAGATGTTTACATTTGAGATATTTGATGTGTGTTAAAAACACAGATGTGTCCAAAGATAGTGTTAAAAAACATTGTTTATGGTGGTGTTGAAAAACACCAGTTTGTGTCAGTAGCGAGTTGTCCTTGAGAAGTGACAAGATTACTAACTCAAGTGTAAACCAAAGATGTGATCAAATGAGGGGCCCATGCCCCCGAGTAATGATTACTAACTTGACATATGTTTCAAGGACAAATGAGATTTGATTGCCCCCAAGCATATGGCACTGAATCAATGACAAGTCAGGAGGGTCCGCAAAGGAACCAGAGTGTCACAAAAGTGACCGAAAGATATGTACAAACTAAAACATAGAATTGTCAAGATTGAGTATCAATAGATAGAGCATTTGAGTATAACTCCAATTGTAACAAATGTGAGCAATCTTGATATAATAGCGACAGTAGGCAGATGTAGTGAGAACCATTGGTGACCGACGTGAGAGAGATGCTCAAATGAAATGATCATAGTATAAGCCAGACATCAGTAGGCAGACGCAGTGAGAACCACTGGTGACTGATGTGAAGAAGATCCTTTAAAAGACAATAGGACAGTGCCCCCTAGATCAGGAGGGTTTCCCTAAGAGTATGAATAGTTTCAATCCATGTGAGTTGGTGTCTTGATGGCAACTGAAAGCAAATGAAAGTAGCAAAGCAGCAATGCAGGAAAGCAAATGTATAAAGCCAAGTAGTAGTGCGATAGATATAGAATTATAGAACAAGAGGTGCTTGTTTACCAGGTTTTCACCTTCTTGACATAAATTCTTTTTTTTGCTACCATGACGCCTATTTGCCAGGTTTTCATCAATGGCACCTTTTTCTCTTTTTCTCCTTTTTTTTGTATTTTTCAAATTTTTTGTATTTTTGGAATATATAATTGTTTTGGAGATACATGAAAGCGCCTATTGCTAGGTTTTCACTAAGATGATCATTTTTTTAGGACTTTTTCAGATTTTTAGAACTTTTAGAGGACTTTAGTATATACATGAGCATACTGAAGATGTCTTAGCTGTAGAACCGCTTCAGATGAAGAGCGTTGATGGGCTCTTTAAGTTTTTCTCCTTTAGTAGTAGAGAGTTGATAGGTACCAGACCCAAACACTGCAGTAACAATATACAGACCGAGCCAATTTGGTTCAAACTTCCCTTTCTGGATCTAATTTTGTTGATTCTTAGGGTTCTCCCTCAGAATGAGGTCACCCGCTTGGAAATCCCTTGGTCTAGCCTTTTTGTTATAGCTCTTGGACATCCTTTTCTGGTATGTTCTCAGGTGATCGAATGCCACTTGGTGACGTTCATCAAGTAATTCTAGCTCTTGTAGCTGAGATATTCTGGTATCTTCATCAGTAATGAGGCCTTTCAGAGAGACTCACAGAGAAGGAATCTCAACCTCAATAGGTAGCACAACATATACTCCATAAATCAATGCATAGGGAGTAGCCCCTGTTGGTGTTCTTATACTTGTCCTGTATGCCCAAAGAGCTTGATTGATCCAGAGATGCCAATCTCATCTAGATTTATGCACTGTGCGATGCAGGATCTTAAGGATTGTTTTTTTGGATGCTTCCGCCTATCTATTACCCTGAGGATAATAGATGGAAGACCAATGTTGATTAATTTTAAATTTAGAGCAGAGCTTTGTCAAATCCTTGTTTTTAAATTGTCCCCCATTATCAGTGATAATCGCTGAGGGTACACCATGCCTGCAGATGATGTAGTTGAGAATAAACATAGCTACTATTTTTCCACTGGCAACGGTGAGAGGGACTTCCTCCACCCACTTAGTAAAATAGTTTGTAGCTGTGATGATAAACTTATGTCCATTGGAGGATGAGGGGTAGATCTGACCCACCAAATCAAAGGCCCATTATTGAAATGGCCAGAAAGTAATGATAGGAATAAGCTCCTTGGCTGGAGCATGAATAAGGTTTCCATGTAATTGACATTATTTGCAAGACTTAGCAAACTGTTTTGCTTCCTTCTCCATATCTGGCCAGTAGTAACCCGCTCTAATAAGTTTACGGGCCAATGTCAGGCCATTAGAGTGTGACCCACAGATGCCTTCATGCACCTCTACTAACGCTTGTTTGGCTTCATCGGGTTCTAAACACCTAAAGGGGGTACCGTCTAGACCACGTCTATACAAGTCATTAGCGATGATGATGAATCGTGAAGCACTGCGGATTAGGTGACGTTTCTCATTTCAGGAGTAAGTGTCTAGAACAATCTGGTCACATAGGTAGGAGAAGATGTGATGGTAGCGGGATGAGTCATGTCCTATGATAGAACAGATCATCTAAGAATCAGGGGAGTCATAGGCCAATTTTGGGGTGTTACAATCATGAATGTGTTTAAGACACATTGAAGACTCTAACTCTAACTCCTAACACTAATAATTTAAAAACTAATAACAATGGCTAATTTGGTGACCTTAGTCCTAATGACTAACTCACCTAGCCCACATTGCAATGACCTTCTAAGGTCTAAAAACAAAACTAACTATCTTGACTTGGCCAATGTCATGTACAAGCCAAAAATGACTAAACATGGAGGTTATCCTAGATGTGCTCCTGCACTAGTTTCCCATCCCCTGGTGCCTCAGAGAGGTTTTCACCATTGGATAAGGCATTTTTTTACTATTTTTGGTTCTGACATTGCCACAAGGTGGTTTTCACCGTCATACCTCTTTTTCTTTTTCTTTTTCCTTTTTAGGCTGAGATACTTGATGTCCCCCTCTGACATGTTGACTCTCTTTGCATTGGTGGAAGAGGTGAAGGGTTCAATTGCATTCAGATAACAAGCCAAGGTGTAGTCATTAGGTCTAAAAATCAGGATTAAAGGTTCATTTGGGTTTCATTCAATGAGCTCAGGGTAACTAAGAGGAAAAGATCTAATGGGTTCCAAGGATAGCACCAAGTTATCAAGGTCAAGATTTTAAACAGGTAAGAGAGGATCTATTACAACACTCTCCGAAGGACTATCGAGACCGTGACTTGTCCTAACATTCCTATGGGAGTCTTTGTTAGTATTGTATGAGTTTGACCTGAATGACCTAGTGTTAGCACTCTGATTTTCTTCACGAGCAACCACTTGTTCTAGAAGAGTACTTAGCAGTATGATTTCAATTCTTGAGGACAAGAGACGTGAGTGAGGGGTCATGTCAATATCTGCAAGGCTCCAAGTTGTTCCATCTTCTTCCTGAGAGTTTTGAAGTGCCGAAGGAAGAGTATTTATACTATTATCTCCAAAGTTCCAATTTATATTAGGAGGAAGGGGAGGCATGTCATCATCTTTAGAATATGAGTCAGACTCTTCTTTAGAAGCTTGAGCAACATTAGAACTTTCTCCTGGTTCATATTAAGGAGCATACTTATGGATGACATTAATTTCAATATCAATGGTAGCATCAAACAAATAATCTCACTCGTACTCATAAAAGTCTGTTTCAACGGAGCGGGGTAGATCTAACACATGGGTAGGAGACACAGTTTGTCCCCAGTTAGGGTGTCATTCTTCTAAAGAATTCCCTGGATTTCCTCCATAGTCGTATTGAATGTGACTATGGCCAAGTGTTTCCAAATATCGGGAGAGTGTTGCTAAGGTAGTTGTATTATTACTGGAGTTATTGACATATTCATCTCGTTTAATCTCACCATTTCATGCTAGAGTTGGAGCCTCCTCAAGAGCATGTACTCAGTCATTTGAGAAATGGGGGAGATCTATTATGTGAGAGAAACTAACAAGTTGCCCCCAGTTTGGATATCTAATTTCAGGTTCTTCCCCTTGCTCTTAATCAATCCCTCTTATAGATAGGTCACCTTGTTGGGTAGGATTCATTGTCTCTGCTTTGGTCATTTGAGCATCTTCTGTTGGAAATATTGTTGAAAAGCTACAATGGAAAAAATTGTTGTTTTTTCATTGATGTCAAACCTTAACTGGTAAGACTATTGCTATCTGTTTGAGTACATATCTATTTATTGATGAAGGAGATTTAACAAGAGACCAAGTGGAATGGTTGAGTTATGAGAAATCACAAGGGTACTAGATCAGTTGGCACATTGGCAAAGTAATGAGTTGTTTATCTTTTCAATAATGACAATTTACTAAAAATAGTTTGTGTCGAGCACCAGTATATGCCGAGCAAAGTTAGTAATGACTGAGCATCAGAAAAGTGCCGAGGAACATAGTGTTGGCCGAGCAGCAGTATTTTGGTAATTGTTGAAATTTGAGATCTCTGGCCGACATAATTGATTTTATTGGGATATGTAAAGTTAATTAAGGATAAGCATGATTGATCCACACTATGTAAATGCATATCTAACCGTAATTAATGCATGGATCAAGGATTTAATAAGTAATTGCATTGGAGAAGGAAATTAAATGTAAAGATGGAAAGATCTGTTGGATCTGACCTAACATAAGATCTACGATCTTCATTAAGCAACAAAAGATGTATCTGACCTAGATGAAGAGGTATAAGATAACCTTAGGAGGTTATTCATGATGTATGTAGAGTATGCAAGAGGATTGCATGGTTAATTGACTGATTGGCATGATCTACCAGAGAAGGCTGAACAGAGAAGTAGAGAACTGCATGAGTGGTTGCTTGACATATTTCCAAACAAATCTGAAGATTGAAATGAGAATGGAGGCCACTCAGTGAATTAGCATTAGAGCTAAATTGGATTTGGATTTGCAAAGTAAGTTGTATGTATCAGATCACACCTACTGATTACTTTCTAACCATTGTATCAGTTAAAATCCTTTAACCAGGTTGACCTAAAATTCATTGTATAAATCCTTTAGCAAGGTGACATTCAGGTGGAATGTTCAAAGTCCTCTAAAAAGGCCACTCCTAACAGGGTGATTAAATCCTTTAACCAGGTCAGATTTAGTAGTGTGTTTTGTAACCTTTAACAGGGTTGGCTCCTAACAGAACTTACTTCAGAAGAGTGAAAAGTTGATAGCATGTTATTGGTGGTTTTTCCCATATTGGGTTTCCACATTAAAATTTTGGTGTTAACTTGTGTGAATGTTTATGTTGAGTTTCACTGTTAAGTTTCTACATGTTGATTACATATGAACAGTAAACTACATATGTATGTTATTGTTTTATGTTATTGTTGCCAAGGAGATTTGAGTTATTCAAAAGTTTTAATGGGCACATCTAGACCTAAGGATAATTGATTCACCCCCCCTCTCAGTTATTCTAAATTCATTCTAACAATTGGTATCAGAGATTTGGTCTCTTGAAAATAGTTTGAAGGTACTTGGAGCAAAAGATCAAGATGTATAAGAAGGAGGTACCAAAGCTGAACAAAGATAACTTCCATGCATGGTAGAGTTTGATGAAATTACATTTGGCTGGTATTGGTGATTCAGCTAAGCACTATTTTGAAAATGCTTATGTATCCCCCACTGCACCTGCCACAACTACACAGTTAAGAGAAAAGCAGGAACACAATCAAGCAATGTTGGAGATTGTATCATCGCTGAACTATCATGAGTTTGAAGACATAAAGGATTGCAAAATTGTGAAGAAAATGTGGGATACCCTAGAAACCATCTATGGAGGTGATACAAATGTGCTAAGAGCCAAATCTGAAAGCTTAAGAGGCAAGTTTGATGAAATGAAAATGCAAGAAGGAGAAAATAAAGTTCAATATTATGGTAGGATAAAGGAAGTGGTAAACGCTATCAGAGGAGCTAAGGGAACCATTGATGATAACACCATTATGAGCAAGGTATTGAGGAATCTTCTTCCTGTATATGCTATTAGAGTCTCTACAATTCAAGAATTAAGATGTACTCCTAACAATAATTTGACTTTGGAAAGTCTGGTAGGTAGACTTACTGCATTTGAGATGTCAAATTTTGATAACTACACTCGACAAGCTATTGAATCTGCATTCAGATCCTAGTTGGTCCTTAACAAATAAAAGAAAGGAAAGAAATGTGTGAACAGTGACAGCGACACCACAGATGATGATCTGGAAGAAATTGAAGCACTCATGACAAAAAGACTATCTAGAGGAAAAGGAAAATTCAAAGGTAAACTTCCCATCATATGTTTTTCATGTAACAAAGTTGGTCATATCACTGCTAGATGTTCTGATAAGAATGACAAAGATGAAGGAAGGGACATCAAGTACAAAGATAGAAAGGATGATTGAGACTTCAGAAGGTATAAGGATTACAAAGACAAAGGTAAGAAATCTTGTTATATAGCTGAAGAAGCTTCTGACAATAATTCTAACAATTCTGATGAAAATGATATATAAGTTGTGTATGTTGCTATGAAAGATGATTCTGATGATGATGAGAAAACTGCACTAATTTCTTATATGAGTAAAGGTGACCATTGGATTATTGACAGTGGTTGTTCACATCACATGACTGGTGATAAAGATAAATTTGAGACACTAGATCAATGTAATGGCGGTTATATTAAATTTGATAATGATGCACCATGTCTTGTTAAAGGGAAAGGATCAATTAACTTGACTGACAAGATTAGATGTGACAATGTATATTGGGTTGATGATCTTAAATATAATTTATTGAGGGTTGCACAACTGAATACTTCTAGTTACAGACTTGAGTTCCATCACAGGAAAGCAATGATCTATGATGCCAATGGAGAACTAGTAGGAGGTGGTGAGCAAACTAAAGGTAACTTGTTCTATCTAAATTTAGCTGATTAGAAATGCTTGTTTCCATGATATAATGATTTTTGGTTATGGCATAAAAGGTTGTGTCATGTAAACTTTGATAACTTGGTAAGCCTAAGTAAATTGAAAAAGGTTAGACGGATGCCTAAGTTAAAGAAAACTGAAAAATGCAATGTGTAAGCAATGTCAATTGGGAAAGATGACTAAGTCTATTTTCAAGAGCAAAACTCATACTTCTAAGGAAAAATTGGAATTGGTTCATACTGACCTTTGTGGACCCATTGGTGAGAAAAGTTACTGCGGAGATAGATATTTCATTATATTTGTTGATGATTACTCAAGAATGATGACTGTTATGTTTCTTAAAGAAAAATATGATGCATTCCAGTTATTTAAATGGTACTTGGAAAAATTTGAAAAGGAGACAGGTAAAAATCTAAAATGTCTAAGATCTGATAGAGGAGGTGAGTTTATTTCTAATGAGTTTAACAGGTTCTACAATCACCGAGGGATAAAAAGACAGATGTCCGCACTTAGGACACCACCACAGAATGGTATTACTGAGAGAAGAAACATATCTATCATGGATTGTGCCAGAACACTAATGATGGAGAAAAATATTGTGCAAAAATATTGGAGAGAAGTTGTAAGTAAAACAGTCTATACCCTGAACAAAGTACAAGTCAAGAAAGGTACTAATGCTACACCTTATGAGCTATGGTATGGATATGCACCTAATGTAAAATATTTCAAAGTTTTTGGAAGCAAATATTTCATACTGAGGGATAACAGAAATGTGAAACTTGATGCTAAAGGTGAGGAAGGCATATTTCTTGGTTATTCAACAAAGAGTAAGGCATATAAGTGTTTGAATTCAAACACTAACAAAATTGTGGAAAGTGCAAATGTTAGAATTGATGAGTATGTTGAAAGAAATGAAGCTGGAAGCACACAAGAACCTGAGAGTTACAAATCATTTGTCTATATGGATGAGGAAGATTATAATACATTACCAAAAATAGAGAATGAAGTTGCCGAGCAACATCTAGCACCTACCGAGTCACATAACAAGGTTGTCAGGCAATAGGAGGTAATTGCTGAGCTATTTGATGGAGATGCCAAGTCGCAAAATCAACCTAAATTGGACATGAATGATCAACTTGAAGTAGAAAAAGAACCTACTCTAGCAAAGTATGTAAGGAGGAACTATAAACTTGATCAAATCATAGGATCGAAGAATTTTGCAGTTATGACAAGAAGTAAGTTGAGAGAAGATACATGCTTATTATATGATTTTGAGCCTAAAACAGTAAAAGATGCTTTAGACAATGAAGACTGGATACGTATGTGGTAAATTTGGCCTTGTTAACTCACCATACACTTCAACATAGTCCTTCTTTGCTAGGTACACACAAGAATGAATATGAGATTATTCATCCCGTCTGCCTGCATGATTCAACCTGTTGCCTTCTATCTAGATGGCGTTTTTGAAATAGCTCTTAGAATGAGAGTCTCACAACCATAGACCAATCTAGGAACGAAGGATTTTTCTCCATGAATGCAATGCAATGCAAGATTATTCTAAGAAATGAAAGATGTGAGATTATCCTAAGACATGATTTCAATGCAATTATTCTAGAAATTGAAACTATCTTATTGCAAAATAAAATTATTCTATATGAAATTATCAAGAAATGTGATAATAATTCAATATTCTAACAATGCATGAAAATGAGTGGGGGTTTGAATGAAGAATGAGAGTCCTTTTATAGACTCGGAGATGATCAGAATGGAAAGTTTCATTTTTAAAATAAAACAGATAGAAAAGCCATTTTACATTAGAAAGCTTTATTCAAAAGAATACAATAAATTGTTTTCTTTATGCTTTTAGCTGTTTTCTTTCCTTGATTTAATTCTATTTTATTTGAATTAAATTGTTTTCTTTCTCTTTAAAGCACAATTAATTCAAAGATTCTATTTCTGAACAGAAGAAAGATTTTTGAGAGATTATCCAATTAATTAAATAAATATGACCTCATAATTGC
>MU225549.1:974932-987043 GCA_018584345.1 Thuja plicata
ATTCCTTTTTCATGTGTCTTAGCTAAAGAGGGTGAATTTAATTTAATTAAAGTGCTAGGACTTTATTAATTAAATTAATTCGATCATAAGGTTTGTTTAGCCAAATTGATATTTAGGAATTAAATATGATGTATGATTAATGCAAATTTAGGATTTTCTGCATTTGACACCTAGGTCGAGTAGAGTCAGTCAAAACTTAGAATTGCCTAGTACAATAGGAATTTGATGATCTAGAAGAGTGACAAATGCAACAAAATTGGTTAGGGTTGCAAGATGCCAATTTTGGGGTGTTACATTTTGCCCCTCTTTGAATTGATGTGCGAGCAACGCATTGATTCAAAGAATAGTCTAATGCCTGCAGCACAAAAGAATAGATTTGAACAATTGGTGAAGATATTAGAGCCATCTCCAGAATAGAGCTTGACTCTCCAAAGTCTAGGTTAGGTTGCCAAGACATCAGTCAAATAGAGTTTTCGAGGGTCATCTTCAGAACGAAGCTTGATCCTCAGGGATCCAGGTTAGAATGCCCTGATACCTAAATAGATTTGATATCTTTAACAAGACTGTCCTTAGAACGAGGCTCAACCTTCAAGAGTCAGGGTTAGAATGCCTCGATACCTGTCCATAAAGAGTATAGTCAAATAGAGATTTTAGGACTATCTCCAGAACGAAGCTTAGTCCCCCAATATCTAGGTTAGATTGCCAAGACACTGGTTAGATTAACATCTTTCACAAGGCTATCCTCAGAACGAGGCTTAACCTTCAAGAGTCAGGGTTAGAATGCCCCAATACCTATCTCAAAAGATAGTAAATAGAGGTTCAGAATCATCTCCAAAATAGAGCTTGATTATCAAGAGTCAGGGTTAGATTGCCTCGATACCTATCGCAAAATAGTTTTTCGAGAACCATCTCCAGAACGGAGCTTGATCCTCAAGAATCTGAGTTAGATTGCTCAGATACTTAATAGATGAAAAGATGTAATGAACAAAGATGTCCTTATTGATTAAAAGTCATGGAGCACCCAATTTTGACTGTGAGGTACAAAGAACTGAATATGCCCCAAGTGATGAGATGCCCCTAGTAATGAGGACTTTTGAAAAATTAGATCAGATTGATTGGAATAGATTCAATGATGTAATCATCCTGCCCCCTCGGGAGCGAAATGGAAAGATGACACGCCATAATGATGATGGAGAGCAAAAAATTACAGATAGATGTTGAATCAGAGATCAAGAAGAACTCAAAATTGATTATGGAAGAATTTGGAAGATTCAGAAGCATTTTTAGTGATTTCAAGTTTTGGTTGACCAAGTTTGACTAGGGCTGACCAGAGTTGACTTTTGATGAAAAGAATTGAAGATTTGAGAAAATGATAATATGATAAGATTCTGACAAGAAAGCGACATCAAAAATTTGATTGCACAAGCATCCAATTGCGTCGGTCCCAAAAATTTAAAATGCAATTTTGAGCTATATAGGAGTGTCAAATTTTGATTTCGATCCCAAAAATGGATTGAGCATATAGCTAAAGAAAGAGAGCGAGGATCAAACACTTATACAGTCATGATGAAACCAAGATAGTGAAGAAGAACTCCCCAATGTGTGAACCCAGGAGAATGCAATGAAGAGAACAAAAAATCGCTGCCACAATGCAAGTCTAGAATGAAAATGCAATCCTATGCTAGATGCAATATGAAAGTACAATTCTAGGACATGGTTGTGAGACCCATCGTAAAATCATCATCATCGAGCATTTTTTGGAACATGAAAGTCGATACAACCCTTACTGGCACCACAATGCAATCATAAGGATATGAATATGACTTTTCATCAGATAAAATGTAGGAAACAAACGTAAGCACCAGGGCACAAAAGCCAAGATGACCTGAACATTATTTCTAGTTAATGTTGGAAGACTACACTAGTATCAAGGAATTTAAAGCCAAGATAACCATGAGTGCAATCGTGTGTAAACAAACAGAGCAATAACAGGCAAGGAGATAGTACCGACCTCACCATGGTGTACAAATAAACAAGATCGAGGGATGTGAGGCTGTTCCACCTTAGTGCGGGAGCTCTTATCACATACACCCTATTTATTTGACGTTGCTGGATCATCGGGACTACACCAACAAGCAGTAGATAGAAAATATCAATGAAATCCATGAGAATAGACAGCATACAAAGAAATATTCAATCATAGCTCAACCAGTTTCAAAGTTGTCACATATGTGCATGTGTATGAGGTGTTGAAAAACACTATTGTGCTTGTGAGTGAATTGTATTTGAATGTTATCGATAGATGTTTACATTTGAGATATCCGATGTGTGTTAAAAAACACAGATGTGTCCAAAGATAGTGTTAAAAAACACTGTTTATGGTGGTGTTGAAAAACACTAGTTTGTGTCAGTAGCGAGTTGTCCTTGAGAAGTGACAAGATTACTGACTCAAGTGTAAACCAAAGATGTGATCAGATGGAGGGGCCTATGCCCCCAAGTAATGATGAATGAATTGACATATGTTGGGAGGAAAAACTAGATGTGAATGCCCCTAAGCGTATGGCGCTGAATCAATGTCAAGTTAGAAGTGTTCGCAAAGGAACCAGAGTGTCACGAAAGTGACCAAAAGCTATGTACAAACTAAAGCATAGAATTGTCAAGACCGAGTATCGATAGATAGAGCATTTGAGTACAACTCCAACTGTAACAAATGTGAGCAGTCTCGATAGAATAGCGACAGTAGGAAGATGCAGTGAGAACCACTGGTGACTGACGAGAGAGAGATGCTCAAATGAAGTGATTATAGTATAAGCTAGACATCAGTAGGAAGACACAGTGAGAACCACTAGTGACTGATGTGAAGAAGATCCTTAAAAGATAAAAGGACATGCCCCCTAGATCAGGAGGATTGTTCTAAGAGTATAACCAGTTTCAATCCATGTAAGTTGGTGTCTTGACGGGAACTGAAAGCAAATGTAAGCAGGAAAGCAACTACATAGAGCCAAGTGGTGCTGCGATAGATATAGCATTGTGGAACAAGAGGCACCTATTTACCAGGTTTTCACCTTCTTGGCATAATTTTTTTTTTTTGTTACCATGACACCTGTTTGCCAGGTTTTCATCAATGGCACATTTTCTCTTTTTCTCTTTTTTTTTTTTGGATTTATCAATTTTTTAATTTTTTTGTATTTTTGGAATATATGATTATTTTGGAGATACATCAAAGCGCCTATCGCTAGGTTTTCACTAATATGATCATTTTTTTAGGACTTTAGTATATACAAGAGCATACTGAAGATGTCTCAGCTGTAGAACCGCTTCAGATGAAGAGCATTGATGGGCTCTTTTAGTTGTTCTCCTTTAGTAGTAGAAAGTTGATAGGTACCAGACCCAAACAGTGCAGTAACAATATACGGACCAAGCCAATTTGGTTCAAACTTTCCTTTCTGGAACCAATGTTATTGATTCTTTGGGTTCTCCCTCAGAATGACGTCACCCACTTGAAAATCCCTTGGTCTAACCTTCTTGTTATAGCTCTTGGACATCCATTTCGGGTATGCTCTAAGGTGATCGAATGCCACTTGGTGACATTCATCAAGTAATTCCAGCTCTTGTAGCTCAGATATTCTGTTATCTTCATCAGTAATGAGGCCTTTTAGAGAGACTCATAGAGAAGGAATCTCAACCTCAATTGGTAACACAACATATCCTCCATAAAACAAAGCATAGGGTGTAGCCCTTGTTGGTGTTCTTATGCTTGTCCTGTATGCCCAGAGAGCTGAATTAATTTAGAGATGCCAATCTCATCTAGATTTATGCACTGTGCAATGCAGGATTTTAAGGATTGTCTTGTTGGATGCTTTTGCCTATCCATTACCCTAAGGATAATAGATGGAAGACCAATGTTGAGTAATTTTAAACATAGAGCATAGCTCTGTCAAATCCTTGTTTTTGAATTGTCCCCCATTATCAGTGATTATCGCTGAGGGTACACCATTCCTGCAGATGTTGTAGTTGAGAATGAACATAGCTACTATTTTGCCATTGGAAATGGTGAGAGGGTTTGCCTCCACCCACTTAGTAAAATAGTCTGTAGTTGTGATAATGAACTTATGTCCATTTGAGGATGAGGGATAAATCTGACCCACCAAGTCAAAGGCCCATTGTTGAAATGGCCAGAAAGTAATGAAGGGAATCAGCTCCTTGGCTGGAGTGTGAATCAAATTATCATGTAGTTGACATTGTTTGCAAGAGTTAGCAAACTGTGTTGCTTCTTTTTTCCATATCTAGCCAATAGTAACCAGCTCTAATAAGTTTACGGGCCAATGTCAGGTCGTTAGAGTGTGACCCATAGATGCCTTCATGCACCTCTACTAACACTCATTTGGACTCATTGGGTTATAAACAACTAAGGAGGGTACTGTCTAGACCATGTCTGTACAAGTCATTAGCTACGATGACAAATCATGAAGCACTACGGATTAAGTGACGTTTCTCATTTCGGGAGTAAGTGTCCGGAACAATCTGGTCATGAAGGTAGGAAAAGATATGATGGTAGTGAGATGAGTCATGTCTAATGATAGAACAAATCATTCGGGAATTAGGGGAGTCATATGATGGGTAGTGTAACGTCTCCACTAGGAACTCATGTCGAAAATCATTTTCATGCATCTATAGAATGGAGGCAAGAGTAGCCATGGCATCTGCTACTTTATTATCTGTCCTTGGAACTTGTTGAAATGTGATATGAGTAAAATAATTTTTGAGTTCATCAAACAACCGTTTATAAGGTACCAAATTATTGTCCCTTGTCTGATATATATCATTGACTTGATTGATGACTAACTGTGAGTCTCCAAGAACATTGAGTTTGTCTACTTGCCACTCAAGGGCGATCTTCATACCATTGATTAGGGCTTCATACTCAACAATGTTGTTTGTACAAGGAAACAACATATTGTATGCTTTTGGTAAAGATTACCTTTGAGGTGTAATGAATAGTATCCCAGCACCTGACCCCTATTGGGTAAATGAACCATCAAAAAACATAGTCCATGATCGATGTGTGAGAAGTAATATGGACTCATCTGGAAATTCAATGTGCAATGGTTGATGATCTGCTAGATGTGCTTCTACCAATTGATCTGCTATTGCTTGTCCCTTAATGGATTTCCTTTCAACATATTCAATATCAAATGCACTGAGAAGCATGACCCATTTAGCTAGCCTACCTGTGAGGGTAGCTTTACTAAGCAAGTATTTCAGAGGATCAATTTTAGAAATTAGACGTGTAGTATGAGCCAACATGTAGTGCTGCAATTTTTGTGAAGCAAACACCGCTGCAAGGCAAGCCTTCTCTATAGAAAAATATTTTGTTTCATATGAGACCAGAGTTCTACTAATGTAATAGATAGCCCTCTCTTTGTTGTGCTGATCTTCTTGAGCCAATAAGATACACAATGATGTATCCGTAGCAGATATGTAAAGTATAAGTGGCTTCCCATGAATGGGAGGCATAAAGATTGGTGGTTTCACAAGATATTGTTTGATTTGTGTGAACCCTTCATCACATTCATTGTTCCACTAATAAGCCACACCCTTGTGCAAAGTCTTGGTGATTGGTTGTGACTTGTCTGCCAGTTGAGAGATAAAACGCTGGATAGACTGCAGTCGGCCTTGAAGTCCTCTCATTTGTCTGATATTTTTTGGTGGTGGCATTTCCATAATAGCTTGTACTTTTGCAGGATCTACTTCAATACCTTTGGCAGAGATGATATAGCCAAGCAATTTTCTAGATGTTACGCCAAATGCACATTTCTTAGGATTGAGCCTCAGACTAAATTGTTCCATACGTTCTAGTATAGGACCTAGATCGGCAAGATGTTTCTTTCGGTGCATGCTCTTAGCTAAAGTGTCATCCACATAATCTTCCATTTTTTTATACATCATGTCATGAAATATGGTGGTAACAACTCTCTAATACGTAGCATCAACATTTTTGAGTCCAAAGGGCATGACATTCCAACAGAAGGTGCCCCAAGCACATGTGAAAGCTATTTTCTGTTGGTCCTCTGGCGCAATCTTTATTTGTTTATAGCCAGAGAAACCATCCATTAGTGAGTACATTTCATACCCAGCTATCATATCTACGATCATATCAATATTAGGCAATGGAAAATCATCCTTAGGACATGCCAAATTCAAGTCTCTGAAGTCTGTGTAGACTCTTATAGATTTATCATGTTTTGATACTGGAACAATATTAGAGATCCACTCTGCATAATCAATTACTCTGATAAACACTGCTTTAAGCAATTTCTTCAATTCAGCTTTGACAAGTAGAGCTACGTGTGGATGCATTTTGTGAAGCTTCTCCTTGACGGGCTTAACACCTAGTGCAATGGACAAATGGTGCATGATTAGATTAGGGTCTAATCCTAGCATATCTGAATATTTCCATGCAAAGTTTATTTTTTTGCTTCTGAAGAATGTAGTGAATTCCTCTCTTTCTGCCTCTGATGGTGATTGTGCCAAGTGAATAATTTGAGGTTCTACCTCTGTACCCAAGTTTATAGGTTGAGTTGGTTCAATAAGCACAGATGATCTTTCTTAAAAATGACATGGAAGTGCATCAAGTATCTCATCCTTGGGTGCCTCGGAGAGGTTTTCAACCTTGGATACGTCTTTTATTATGATTGTTTTAGGCTTTGATACTGCCACAATATGGTTTTCACCATCAGAGTGCCTATTTTTTCTTCTTTTTATTTTTTGACTAAGATACTTGATGTCAGCCTCAGTCATGTTGACACTTGCTTTGCTAGTGGGAGATGTTATAGGTTCGACAACGTGTAGGTAACACGCATGAGTGTAATCATTCTGGAATGTAAGGACTTCATTAGATGGGGAGGTAGAGTTCCAGTCTATAAGCTCAAGATGGAAAAGTGAAAGAGGAGTGACGGGTTCAAGTGCGTTCACGGTATAATCATCAAAGGCATGGACAAGCAAGTTGAGACCCAAAGCAATCTCATCCAGCGGTATAGTCAAATTCCTTTGATTCCAAGCGACCGTAGTAGACAAAATGTTAACATCTAGGGAGTTAGACTCATGTGGCCCTACACTAGACTATTCACCTACTTCGAGAAGGTTTTCATATGCATTAGCTATATCTGTATCTTTGTCAGAAGTGGCATATGACAAGCTGTCAAACTCATATTCATGAGAGTCTGTTTCATCATTAGGTGTCATATCAAGAACATGAGTGAAATCAACCCTTTGTCCCCAGTTGGGATGAGTTCTACCTAGGACCTCTACTATAGTCAGATGAGCACCTTTTGACCTAGGTACCTCAGTAGTGTTTGTAGCATCAGCTATCTCTTGTGTAATGAGAAGTGACTGAAATTCCTGGTCAAACTATTCTTGAAAGTGTGGTGGTATGTATAAATCACCTTGATGACTTGGATTCAGAGTATATATGTTTTTCCACTCTTCATAAGTTAATGGAGCAAGTGAAGTGGTGGTATTAGAATCACTGTCAGTGTCTATTGTAATGACACGCGGTACAAAGTTATCTGGCTCAGCAAAGAATGCCGCCAGGTCTGGAGGAATAGGATAAGGAAAAGTATCCTCATCAGAGTTGTCTTCACGTTCTGCAGTTTTAGGTCTTTCTTTAGGTGTTGGTTTCTTATCTTCTTGAGGTACACACTTATTTATTCCCAGTTGAAATGTGAGTTTTTGGAAGCCTATACCTTTAGAGTCACGTGTTCTGCGACTAATATCTGCAAGTGGTGCAATCAAGCCCTTATAATTTGCACCTATGGGACCCTTTCCTTTATAGCCAAAACATTTCATAATAGATAAACCTTTTCCATATTGGTCAGGTTTTATGTCATAAGGAGGAGTTTGTTCAGAATTGTCTTCTCCTTTATAGACCCAAGCTTTGATAGCTCTATTTTTAGCTTCTTCTTCTAATGGTACTGTGGCTTGTACAAAGGTACCACCATAATTTTTTGGAGGAGGAACCATAGAATGTTTAGTTCTTTCAGAAGGTCTCCCAAAAGAGCATGGAGACAAAGGCAAAGATGTAATAGATAGCACAGGTTCAATCTGATATCCTCCCATATCAGTTTCTTTGAGTGTCAAGCTCTTTTCCATTTCTTTTAATTTATTCTCAAGGAGTTTAATAGATTCTCTATTGGTAGGCACAAAGATGTTAATAGATTTTGTGAGGGCATTGCAATCATAGCATGTATTAGCAGGTATAGTCACTTCAGATCCTTGGAATGGGAATTTAATGCACTGGTGGTATGTGGAAGGGACAACCTGCATTTCATGGATCCATGTCCTTCCTAATAGAATATTGTATGCCAAAGAGATGTCAAGCACTTGACAGACAACATCTCGTTCAACATGACCAACTCTATTTGGAAACAAAACTATCCCCTTGGATTTAACTTCTTCCTCACCATAGGCTTTAATGGTAATCTTTTTGCGAGCATCAATGCAATCTTCGCCATAGCCTAACTCAATAAGGAAACTAGCAGAGCAAATATTTAGGCCAGCGCTGTTATCTATGAGAACACGACGAACACGCTTTGGACCAATCAGGACTTCAATGTGCAGAGGGTTATTATGTAGGTGATTCAAAGAATGGTCAACTTCCTTAGAGAAAGACAAGTATTGTGAGGAGGTCAAGTGACCTACCATGGATTGAAACTGGTCGAGATCAAGATCTTTTGGGACATTTTCCTCAGTGAGGGCTTTGTCCAAGATTTCCCTATGAGCAGGGGAGATTTTTAAGAGCTCAAAAATAGTTATCTAAGCATTAGTAAATTGTAATTGATCGAGAATGCTGTAATTGGCAGCATTAGACGAGGAATCCACTTTTGGATTCTTATTAGTAGAGTCAACCTTAGCTTTGTCTGAAGGTTGAGTTGATGTAGACAGAGAAGGCTCAGGGCCTTTGAGAATGATTTTAGCATGAGATCGAGTAATAACATTAGCACCGACTTGAGACTACTCTTGTTCAGAAGATGGAGGTGTAGACACTCGCAAAATGAAAGGTGTTTTGGACTTGGAAGTATCTTCCTTTCCCTTGAGAATGATGACATTACAATATTCAGTATCAACAGGTTCAACCATATTAATGACATTGTCGTTATTAGTGTATGTATAGTTGACCTTAGCATCAATATTTTTGCCTTTAGATGATTCACCTTTTCCATGAGGAGGAAATGGGTCCTTGAAAGCTTGGTGGTCAGAATTTTTGTTGTGACCTCCTACAACAATAACCTCACTATCAATGAGATCCTGGATTTTATACCGCAATTTAAGACAAGTAGCGGTTTTATGACCTTTGTTTTGGTGAAAATCACAATAAGCAGATTTATTCCACCAAGAGGGTCTTGGTTGTAGATCATAAGGTCGTGAATTATCCAATGGAGTGAGTAAATTTTTGTCTATAAGAGTCTTGTAAACCACCTCAAGAGGTTCTCCTAAAGGAGTGAATTCATGCTTGGGCCTAGGAGCCCAATGTTTAGGTCCATAAAATTGTGAAGTACTTGGTTTGGATTTTTCCGCAGCCTGTTCAGTGGCTTTGGCAGCTTGCATTGTGGTAGTGAGATTATAGGCAGCCTTGGAAGGCTTAGGAGTCACATTGTCTACAATGCCATCATTCACAACATTTTGGTTCTTGTTGGGAAATTTGGATTTATCTTTGCTTGATGTTTTCATCAATGGCACATTTTCTCTTTTTCTCTTTTTTTTTTTTTTTTTTTGGATTTTTCAATTTTTCAATTTTTTTGGAGATACATCAAAGCACCTATCGCTAGGTTTTCACTAAGATGATCATTTTTTTAGGACTTTAGTATATACAAGAGCATACTGAAGATGTCTTAGCTGTAGAACCGCTTCAGATGAAGAACGTTGATGGGCTCTTTGAGTTGTTCTCCTTCAGTAGTAGAAAGTTGATAGGTACCAGACCCAAACAGTGCAGTAACAATATACAAACCAAGCCAATTTGGTTCAAACTTTCCTTTCCAGATTCGATGTTGTTGATTCTTTGGGTTCTCCCTTAGAACGAGGTCACCCGCTTGAAAATCCCTTGGTCTAACCTTCTTTTTATATCTCTTGGACATCCGTTTTGGGTATGCTCTAAGGTGATCAAACGCCACTTGGCGACATTCATCAAGTAATTCCAGCTCTTGTAGCTGAGATATTATGTTATCTTCATTAGTAATGAGGCCTTTCAGATAGACTCATAGAGAAGGAATCTCAACCTCAATTGGTAACACAACATCTTCTCCATAAACCAAAGCATAGGGTGTAGCCCCTGTTGGTGTTCTTATGCTTGTCCTGTATGCCCAGAGAGCTGGATTGATCTAGAGATGCCAATCTCATCCAAATTTATGCACTGTGCGATGCAGGATTTTAAGGATTGTCTTGTTGGATGCTTCCGCCTGTCCATTACCCTAAGGATAATAGATGGAAGATCAATGTTGAGTAATTTTAAACTTAGAACATAGCTCTGTCAAATCCTTGTTTTTGAATTGTCCCCCATTATATGTGATTATCACTGAGGGTACACCATTCCTGTAGATGATGTAGTTGAGAATGAACATAGCTACTATTTTTCCATTGGCAATGGTGAGAGGGACTGCCTCCACCCACTTAGTAAAATAGTCTATAGCTATGATAATGAACTTATGTCCATTTGAGGATGAGGGGTAAATCTGACCCACCAAGTCAAAGGCCCATTGTTGAAATGGCCAGAAAGTAATGAAGGGAATCAACTCCTTAGCTGGAGCATGAATCAAATTACCATGTAGTTGACATTGTTTGCAAGACTTAGCAAACTATGTTGCTTCTTTTTCTATATCTGGCCAATAGTAACCAGCTCTAATAAGTTTACAGGCCAATGTCAGGCTATTAGAGTGTGACCCACAGATGCCTTCATGCACCTCTACTAACGCTCATTTGGACTCATCAGGTTATAAACACCTAAGGACAATACCGCCTAGACCATGTCTATACAAGTCCTTAGCTATGATGACAAACTGTGAAGCACTGTGGATTAAGTGACGTTTCTCATTCCGGGAGTAAGTTTCCAGAACAATCTGGTCATGAAGGTAGGAAAATATATGATGGTAGCGAGATGAGTCATGTCCAATGATAGAACAAATCATTTAGGAATTAGAGGAGCCATAGGCTGGGTAGTGTAACGTCTCCACTAGGAACTCATGTCAAAAATCATTTTCAGGCATCTATAGCATGGAGGCAAGAGTAGCCATGGCATCTGCTACTTTATTATCTGTCCTTGGAACTTGTTGAAATGTGATATGAGTAAAATACTTTTTGAGATCATCAACCAACTATTTATAAGGTACCAACTTATCGTCCCTTTTCTGATAGATATCATTGAATTAATTGATGACTAACTGTGAGTCTCCAAGAACATTGAGTTCGTCTACTCACCAATCAAGGGCGATCTTCATACCATTGATTAGGGCTTCGTACTCAGCAATGTTGTTTGTACAAGGAAACAACATCTTGTATGCTTTTGGTAAAGAGTACCTTTGAGGTGTAATGAACAGTATCCCAACACCTGACCCCTGTTGGGTAAATGAACCATCAAAAAACATAGTCCATGATTGATGTGTGATAAGTAATATGGACTCATCTGGAAATTCAATGTGCAATGGTTGATGATCTACTAGAGGTGCTTCTGCCAATTGATCTACTATTGCTTGTCCCTTAATGGATTTCCTTTCAACATATTCAATATCAAATGCACTAAGAAGCATGACCCATTTAGTTAGCCTACCTGTGAGGGTATCTTTACTGAGCAAGTATTTCAGAGGATCAATTTTAGCAATTAGATGTGTAGTATGAGCCAACATGTAGTGCTGTAATTTTTGTGAAGCAAACACCACTGCAAGGCAAGCCTTCTCTATAGAAAAATATTTTGTTTCATATGAGACCAAAGTTCTACTAATGTAATAGATAGCCCTCTCTTTGTTGTGCTAATCTTCTTGAGCCAATAAGATACCCAATGATGTATCCGTAGCAGATATGTAAAGTATAAGTGGCTTCCCATGAATGGGAGGCATCAAGATC
>MU225549.1:991071-1002084 GCA_018584345.1 Thuja plicata
GGAGAGGTAACAAGAAACAAAGCTAGACTGGTATGCAAGGGTTATGCACAAGAGGAAGGAATTGATTATGGAGAAATATTCACCCCAGTTGCAAGATTGGAAGGAGTAAGAACCTTACTTGCATATGTAGCCTACAGAGGTTTTAAAGTCTATTAGATGGATGCAAAGTCAACATTTATAAATGGAATATTAGAAGAAGAACTATATATTGAACAAGATGATGGATTTGTAGACCCAAGCAAGAGGAATATGGTCTGCAGATTACACAAAGCGCTATATGGATTGAAGCAAGCACCGAGAGCACGGTATGAGAGATTGCACAATTATCTGATGAAGATTGGATTTGCAAGAACAAATGACAATAGCAACATGTATTTGAAGACAGAGCAAAGTAAAGGTACTTTATTGGCTGAAATTTTTGTTGATGACATTATCTTTTGTGGACAAGATGTGTTATGCCAAGCATTTGCAAAGGAGATGCAAACTGAATTTGAGATGTCTATGTTTGGTGAGATAAAATTTTTTGTTGGCTTAAAAATATATCAAATGAAGAATGGTATCTATATTACTCAATAAAAATATATCAAGGAGACACTAAAGAATTTTGGAATGGAAGATTCAAAACTAGTGAGTACACCCATGGCTACTGGACAAAAGTTGACAAAGAATGATGATACAAAAGAAGTGAATCAAACCCTTTACAGATCAATGATTGGAAAGCTGCAATATGTTGTACATAGTAGACCTGATATTGCACTGGCTATTGGTATTGTTGCAAGATTTTCTACCAATCCCAAGGAGACACATATGATGGCATTAAAAAGGATTCTAAGATATTTGAAAGGAATAGATGAATATGGTCTGTATTACAAAAAGAATGATAAGTTTGAGCTCAAAGTTTATACTAATTCTAATTGAGCTGGAAATGTGGATGACAGAAAAAGCACCATAGGAGGAGAATTTATTTTGGGAAAATGATCAGTTTCATGGAAAATCAAGAAACAAAATTGCACCTCACAATCTACAACTAAAGCCGAGTATGTAGCAACAACAGTTAATTGTTCTAATATTGTGTGGTTGAAGATTCTACTGAAAGGTATGAAAGAAGAGATCATAGAACTAGTTGTCATATATTTTGATAACATGAGTGCCATTAATATTTCTAAGAATCCTATAATGCACTCTAAGACAAAGCATATAGCTATCAAGTATCATTACTTGAGGGAGCTAGTTCAGAAGAAGGAAGTGGGCTGAAACATGTGAATACTAAGGAATAGTTAGCAGACATATTTACAAAGGCACTACCCAAGGATGCTCATGAGTATCTGTGAGATAAATTAGGGGTGATTCCCCTAAGTGAGGATAATTAGTTTAGAATGACACTGTTGCATCAAAAGTTATATTCAAAATATTTGACACATTGATGCACATGCAGTCACACTTTAGGATGCTGTCTAAAGATGTGAAAGACAAACAAAGATAGAAAAGAGGATCAGTCATAGGAAAGATGACATGAACAACATGATACAAAGTTTAGAATAGAAGAATATGCATGATAAAGATGTCAACGTCTTTGGCATTGTTGTCAAAGAGGGAGAGATTACAGAAAAGAAGATAAAGAGGAGAGATTACTGAAAAAAAGAGATTGCTGTCAAAGAGGGAGAGATTAATGAAAGAGGGATTCTATAGATGAACATACACAAATTTTTTTTAGTGTGATTACAGACATAGATGGAGAAAAGTTTTACTAGATGAGAATCAGAATGAAGCTAAAGACCAAGTGGAATAGTTGAGTTATGAGAAATTAAAAGTGTACTAGATCAGTTGGCACATTGACAAAGTAATGAGTTGTTTATCTTTTAAATGACAGTTTACTGAGAACAATTTGTGTCGAGCACAGTATATGCCGAGAAAAGTCAGTGATGACCGAGTGTCAGTAAAGTGCCGAGGAACACAGTGTTGGCCGAGCAACAGTATTTTGGTAATTGTTGAGATTTGAGATCTCTGGCCAACATAATTGATTTTATTGGGATATGTAAAGTTAATTAAGGATAAACATGATTGATCCACACTATGTAAATGCATGGATAACCATAATTAATGCATGGATCAAAGATTTAATTAGTGATTGCATTGGAGAAGGAAATTAAATGTAAAGATGGAAAGATCCGTTGGATCTGACCTAACATAAGATCTACGATCTTGATTAAGCAACAAAAGATGTATTTGACCTAGATGAAGAGGTATAAGATAACCTTAGGAGGTTATTCATGATGTATGTAGAGTATGCAAGAGGATTGCATAGTTAATTGACTGATTGGCATGATCTAGCAGAGAAGGCTGAACAGAGAAGCAGAGAACTGCATGAGTGATTTCTTGACGGATTTCCAAGAAGATTTGAAGATTGAAATGAGAATGGAGGCCACTCAGTGAATTAGCATTAGAGCTGAATTGGATCTGGATTTGCAAAGTAAGTTGTATGTATCAGATCACACCTACTAATTACTTTCTAACCATTGTATCAGTTAAAATCCTTTAACTAGGTTGACCTAACACTCATTGTATAAATCCTTTAGCAAGGTGACATTCAGGTGGAATGTTCAAAGTCATCTAACAAGGCCACTCCTGACAGGGTGATTAAATCCTTTAACCAGGTCACATTTAGTAGTGTATTTTGTAACCTTTAACAGGGTTGGCTCCTAACAAAGCTCACTTCAGAAGAGTGAAAAGTTGATAGCATGTTATTGGTGGTTTTTCCCATATTGGGTTTCCATGTTAAAATTCTGGTGTCAACTTGTGTGAATGTTTATGTTGAGTTTTACTGTTAAGTTTCTACATGTTGATTACATCTGAAAAGTAAACTGCATATGTATGTTGTTGTTTTATGCTATTGCTGTCGAGCAGATCTGAGTTTTTCAAATTGGTATAAAGTTATAATGGGCACATCTAGACCTGAGGATAATTGATTCACCCTGCTCTCAGTTATTCTAAATTCATTCTAACATCTTCCAGTAATAGAGGATATGAGGATTCATTTGGTTCAAAGTGAGCTCTGTAGTGATCTCTAGATGGTTTTGGGATGTAGGGTTCTCATTGATATCCTGGATCTTGAATGTGAAGCAGCCTTTTGAAAGACCATGGTAGGAGTTTTATTTCCTCTTCACTCTCATCCTCAGATATTTTCCATGCAAGCATTAGTAGGGATGTTTCTAGTTGAAGGATGGAACTTCTGTTCATGGTATCCTACTCTTTTTTTATCCATGGGACTCTGGAAGTCAGTATGTATAGGTTCTAGCAATCCTTTTTTTTGCCCAAGGGTTCTTTCCCTTTATAACCCATTTTTTAGCAATCTGATAACCTTTGCCATATTTCTCTAGACAAATCTCGACTTGATTGACTTCTCAATCTTTCTCTTTGCCTTTATATAACCATGCTAGGATGAATTTTTCCTCGTTGTCTTTAGAGAGAGGGACACGAGCCTTGACCATGCCAGTCCCTTCATGTATTGCTAGTGTATGAACATTGGAGGTTTTAAATGATGATTATGACATCTCGTAAGATTTGGGAGACGTAGGGAGGTTAGTCATGGATAAATAATACTCCCCCATACTGATGTTTTTAATTTGCAATTTTTCTCCAAAAATCCTCATAAGTGCTATTTGAGCATTCTCAGATGTTGGTCTATGGGACGCTTCTTTGTTGTGAGGAACCATGCTCTTTTCTTCAAGGCATTACAAAAGTAGGTGTTGTCACTTGAGATGGATATTTCCACCATGTTATGTGGGAATTTCACACATTGGTGGTATGTAGAAGGAACTGCCTGCATGTCATGAATCCAAGGTCTCCCTAGCAGAATGTTGTATGCCAAAGGTAAATCTAACACTTGAAAAATGACATCTCATTTGACTGACCCGACTCTGATGGGTAGCACTAATAATCCTTTTGATGATATTTCCTCCACATCATATACCTTTATAGTGATTTTTCTTCAGGGATCAATATCATGTTCAGAGAAACCTAATGTTGTGACGAGCTTGAGAGTATACATGTTCAAACTGACACCTCCATCTATCAAAATGTGTTTGAATATATGCTTATGAATTAAGACATCTATATGCAAAGGTTGATTGTGAGGATGACTGGGTGCTTTATCATCCTCTTTCGAGAAGGATAAGTAATGAGGGGAAGTTAAGTGATTGACCATAGTTTGGAGCATAACTTGAAAATTAGTTGGTTTACTTTTAGTTGGTTTCCAACGTTGCATTTACTAAGTAAGTTGATTGAGAAGTAAACCCTAGACAATCAAATCAGGATGTACCAACTGTTTAAGTAAACCCTAGAGAAGTAAGTTGATTGAGAAGTAAACCCTAGAGAATTAAACCCTAGACTAAGTAAAACAGTTGGTGCATTTAATAAGTTAGTTGGTTTCCAACGTTGCATTTACTAAGTAAGTTGATTGAGAAGTAAACCCTAGACAATCAAAATCTTGAAAATTAACAAACATGTAAAACATAACTTTAAAATTAGTTGGTTTACTTTTACCAATAACTTGAAAATTAGTTAATAAATGTTTTAGTAAAAGTGAACATTGGAATCCTTGACTCTATATATAAAGACATTCATCTTATGAAAGTTACATTATGAAAAGTAAATGCAAAAACAATCTTGAGAAAAAATTACCAATTCATCTTACAGAAAATATTTATTAGCGAGTTGATTGAGAAGTAAACCCTAGACAATCAAAATCTTGAGAAATTGTATAACAATTATTACAGATGAGAAGATTGTATTAATTGACGAATCACAAGAGAAGGAACTTGAATATCAATTGAATTCACTAAAAGAAACTAAAATGAATGAAGTTGGAGCAATATCCTGGATACCAAGCAAATTTATATTGATAGAAGACATCAAAACTTATATTCAATGCAAGCACAGTGAGATCAGAGATGAAGATATTAGTACAACCTACAAGGAATTATATAAAGATAATGAAATAATGAATGAAGAGTATGGACATATAGAAAAAAAAATTCAAAAATTCACAGACATCATGAATTTGAATGGATTAAATGTGTATCAAGTAGAGTTCATGGAGACTACATATGGTTGGAAGGAGATAGACAAATCAAGATCACAAAGGAAATCATCTTTGCAATAACTGGATTATCAGCTAATGGAAGGAAATACATAAAGGAACTAGATTTTGGAATTGAAATTGAAGGTATATGATGAAGGGTTCTCCCCTTATTAACACAAACACACAACAAAATCAAGAATAAAAAGATTTATAAAGACAAGAAATGGGCTTTCTATTAATCACCCTGAAATGAAATTACAATACTTTGAAATATAACATGCACCTTAAGAAATGCAACATGCACAGCCACATGGGAATTTTATTACAATAATCTGCAAGCCAGATCCACCAGCTGCATAACCCAGAACTTCCCTAGACAACCCTACAGGCCTTCAATATATATGCAATTTTAACCACCCAAGAAGACTCTAGAAATTAAACCCTAAAGTTTGAGACCAACCATCCCTAAGATATTATTATTCATTTTTATTACATAAGAGTAGGCCCAAAAAATTTTGGATCCCAAAAAGAAATTTGAAGAAACTTTAACATTTTCAAGTTCAGGCAACGTAACTTTCGGAGACCATAACTCATCAACCATTGACCCAATGGGCCGCCGTAACCCCATTTCAGAAATGCTACAAAGTTATCTACAATGCTCGACTCAAGAAATCCCAATTAGCCTAAGTTTTGACCCCATTCAGAGCCTCTAAATCCTTAAAAATTGAGTTCAAAGTTTTTGTACCCTACTGCCAATACCAAAATATCCAATATCTACAAAACTAGACTTGATCTGGCAATGTTTCCAATACCGAAAATATCCAATATCTACAAAACTAGAATTGATATGGCAATGAAACTTTACTGTCAGGCTGATACAATCAAAGTGAATCTCCAGGGAAGAAAATAGAACATTATGAGCTCAAATAGAAAACTTACTAAAAATAGTACCTTTCTAGAAATAGTATCTCTGCACAAAATAACCCTTATTAAAAAGAAACCAAAAAATATTTTTGGGTGATGCAAGATTGCTCTTACACCTAGGATGCTCCTACATCAGACACCAAGGGTAATTTAAGAAGTGACCCTATCACATCTCAGGTGGTCAAAGGAAAACCAAGATGATTAACCTCCTCTCTTGATAGCCATGATGAATCTTCTATAGGTCTTCCTTTCCATTTGACCAAATATTCTTCATATGTCCTGTTCCTTGTGCTTCTGCCAACACGACTATCCAAAATGTCTTCAATCACCTTTGTAGCTGAAGTAGTTGCTAGAACATTCCACTGTGCTTCTGTGATACGTTCCTCAACACCTCCCTCATGATATTATATCAAATCTAAAATCTTAAACACGGGTGAAATATTGAGTTCACTGGGCAACTCTACTTCATAAAGATTTCCTGAATCATGCTTCTTCAGTATTTTTCATGGTATAAACTTCTTCATCTTCACCTTATTATATGTTCCTATTGGAAATATCTCCTTTCTCAAATGAACCATGAATTCATCTCCCACCTAGAATTACTTATGCCTCCTTTTCTTATCTTCCTTAGCCTTGTACTGTGTATTCAGTTTATTAATATGCTACCTCACCTCCTCATGCAAATTCTTTAAGTGTTCTGCAAAGTCTTCAACTTCCGCACTACTTGTCTCTCCTTTGTCCAACTTTCTTAATTCTGATGCATTTCTAGGACTACTTCCATATACTATATGGAATGGTGATTTAACAATGCTCGTATTGAAAAAAATATTATATGCAAATTCCGCTTGTGGTAAAACCAAATCCTATCCCTTTGGTTTATCTCCAACCATGCATCTCAACAGTTTTTCCAAAATCCTATTCACAACTTCTGTCTATCCATCAGTCAGTGGATGGTGTGTTGAGCTAAACTTCAAATCTGTCTTAAACTTTTCCCACAAGGTTCTCCAAAAATACCCAACAAACTTGGTGCTCTTTGGTAATCCATGTAGTCTTACCACCTCCCTGAAAAAAAATTATGCTACATGAACAACATCATTAGTCTTCTTGCAAGGAATTAAATGTGTCAATTTTTGAAAACCTATCCACCACTACAAAGATGGAATCATTCCCTCTTTGAGTTCTTGGTAGGCCAAGAACAAAGTCCATACTAATATCCTCCCATGGCTTCTCTGGTATAGGTAATGGCTGATACAACCCTATATTTGTCTTCACTCTTTTTGTCATATAACATACCCTACAACCTTGTACAAATGTATTAACATCTTTCTGCAACTGTTGCCAATAATAGTTCTCACTAACATGAGAAATGGTTTTATCTCACCCAAAATGTGCAGCCAGTCTTCCACTATGATTTTATTTGATTATATTCTCCCTCATGGAACTCTTTGGAATGCACAACTGACTACCTCTGAACAACATATCATCCTAGATTATGAAATCCAACCATTTGGTTCTATCCAGAGTAACAAGTTCTCTACAAGCTTTCCAAGCTTTGCCAAAATCTTGATCTTCAGGATACAAACTCTTTAGTTCCTTGAACCCAACAACCTCAATCTGCATCTCTATCAGCAAAATCAATATTTTGCTAAGGGAATCTACAACCCTGTTAGACTTCCCACTCCTATGTTTCAAAATAAAACTGTAACTTTGCAAAAACTCAACCCATTTCAAATGCCTCTGATTCAACTTTCCTTGACTATTCAAATATTGCAAAGCTTGATGGTCAGTAAATAAAACAAACTCTTTTGGAAAAAGATAATGTCTCCACTTCCTTAATGCCTAAAATATAGCATGGATTTCCTGATCATAAACAAAATATTTTCTCTTGGCATCATTCAACTTCTCACTAAAATAGGCAATGGGTTTACCTTCTTGACTCAAAACTACTCCAATAACATTACCACTAGCATCACAGTCTACTTGAAATGCCTTGTTAAATTTTGGAAGTGCTAAAATAGGTTGTTATGTAGATTTTATTTTCAACAATTCAAAACTCTTATCTGCCCCTACAGTCCACTTAAACTCTTTCCTATCCTCTCTCATTGTTTCAGTCAAGGGTCCACAGATACTACTGAAACTGTGAATAAACTTTCTGTAAAAACTAGCCAAACCATGAAAAGATGTTACCTCAGTATCACTCCTTGGGGTATGCCATTTGAGGATAGCCTGCACCTTCTCTGGGTCCATTTTTAGACCTTATGTTGAGACTAAAAATCCCAGATACACTAATTCCTTTTTCACAAAACTGCACTTCTTCAGATTAATCAACAACTTCTCTTCCCTTAAGCTCTAAAACACCTTATGAATATGCATCATATATTCTTCCAATGTCTTACTGAAAAGAAAAATATCATCTATGTACACAATAACAAACTTACCCATAAATTCTTTCAGTACTTCATTCATGAGCCGCATGAATGTGCTCGGTGCATTGGTTAGCCCAAAATGCATGACTAACCACTCATACAAGCCCTCCTTTTTTCTTGAAGGTTGTCTTTCATTCATCTCCTTCTCTGATCTTGATTTGGTGATATCCACTCTTTATATCTATCTTTGTGAAATACTCAACTCCACTCAAACAATCCATCATATCATCCATTCTTGGCAAGGGAAATTTGTACTTAATAGTGATCTTATTGATAGTTCAAGAATTTGTACACATCCTCCATTCTCTATTTTTCTTTGGTTCTAATATTGATGGTACAACACATGGAATCAAGATCTCTCAGATCAATACCTTCTGCAATAACTTATGCACTTGTCTGTTCAATTCCTCACTCTCTACTGGAGTCATCCTATGGGCTACCTTATTTGGCAAACTGGCCCTTGGGATCAAGTCCATTTGATAACTGATCTTTCTCATTGGTGGTAATCCGTTAGGTACATTATCAGAAAGAATATCCTGAAACTCCTCCAACAAGTCTAAAACTTCTACAGGTACACCTTCTACTTTTTCTTTACCCACTTTTGGAATTAGAGAAAAACACATATGCTCATGTCTCATACCTTCTAAGAAATTTCTTCCATCAACTAAAGATATTCTGGCATTACTACATACCTTTTCTCTTGTTTCCTTCAATGGATTTAGATTGTGTCGGACTCCATCCTTTGTCAAAGAATAAGTATTAGCATGAACATCATGTATGGAACGCATGTCAAACTGCCAAGGCCTTCCCAACAAAAAATGACATGCATCCATGTGGATGATATCACAAAGTACCTCATCTCGGTAACTTCCAATCTTGAACTTCACTAAGCACTTCTCATTAACCAGGACCTTGTGGTCATCCCACACCCAGGAAATTCTATATGGACATGGGTGTTTTCCCTTTTCAACTTCAAATTTTTGACCATTTCTTCTGATACGAGATTATCAGTTCTTCCACTATAAATAATCACATCACAAAACTTATCCTCGCACTTGCATCTAGTTGTAATATAGAAAATATGGATAGGGTTTGGAACAATGGATATTTGCACATAAAAGAGACCCTATGCCACATTTAACTACATACATTTAATTGTAATTGATAAGGGGTGTAAATTTGGAAATGTTTGTAAAGGAAAATGGAATAAAATACATACCTCTGAAAAAGAACATGCTAAAAACTCTGTCAGACGGTCTCAAAAACTATTGATTTCCACAATCTTCAACCAAAACCGCGCGATCTACAAAACCCAGAAATCATTTTCCGTTATGGCTCAGTTCTAATTTTGAACCTCAAGTCAATGTCGACCTTGACCCAAAATTTCTGATTCTGACCCAGAACAAAATGTAGATTCTAACCCAGAAATGAATGTTGATTTTGACCCAGAATTTTTGATTCTGACCTGCACAATCTGACATAAATTTTGTTTCTAGATCTTGATAGTTTGTCGAAAAGGGTATCCAAATCTGCACTCAAACTCATTTGTCTGAACTTGTCCCTACAAGAAAAATGGTTTTTTTGTTGGAAGGGGGGAGGGGTTTGCCCTTGTCAAACCCCAGTTTTGGAATTAACCTTATAATTGAATTGAAATTGCATAAATAAACAAAGTAAATAAACAAATTCACCTTGCTTGTATAAAAACCCTTGTGGCAGATTCAAATCCTTAGATCCACAAGGATGAATGCTTGAAGTTGTTTGAACCTTGTAGAAGAGTATGAAGGTGATATACCATGCCAATTCATGGCTCTAAGGAAGTAAATGTGATCAAGTACTTGAATTGAGAATTCAAGAATGTGGATGTCTTGAATGCTTGAGAGATATTGAAATTTCTTGATAGCTTGTAGATAATAATGGATTGCCTTCTGACTGCCTTAGGATTTCTTTCTTCTTAGGAGAAATGAGAGAGGAAAGCCCTTCTTTTATAGTGATCTTGGGCACAAAGGCCGACATAGAAAACAATAATTAAGGGTCTATGGCACAAACTCTAGTGAGGTGCACATGGAGAGGAAATTAAATTAAGGTCTTGACACAAAACTCTGGAGGGGGTCCACCCTTAAGGTAGAAATAATTATTTAAGAGCCTTGTCACAAAATTTGAGGTAAGGCCAACCCCAAAAGTAAATTTGAGCATTAGGCACAAAACTCAAGAAAGGCTAATCTCAAGTAATAAATTAGGAATCCTACACAAATCTTGAGAAAGGTCCACCTCAAATATTAATTTGAGAATTTGACACTTAACTCAAGAAATAATGGCCCTGAAGAGGGAAAAGATGAAATTTTGACAAAACCCTGAAACTGGGACTTAATCCCATGGACCCTGGACCTTGAGGTCAAGGTCGAGGTTGACATTAACCTAGGTTAGGGTTGAGGTTGACCCTAACCTAGGTCAATGATGGGGAGCTCCTCTCCTAGAGCCTTTTGACTCTCTCCAAAACCTTCACTGGGTCTCTCTTAGGGTCTCTTTCTCTACCCTAACTAGAGGATTCTTTCCTAATCCTCTAACTCCCTAGGAACTTCCCAC
>MU225549.1:1004183-1014473 GCA_018584345.1 Thuja plicata
GGTTTCCCCACTCCCCTTAGGTCTAATCAAACTCCTATGGATCCAATTTGATGAATCCTTCAACCATTTTCCAATCGAGACCCAAAATCAAGCTCTTTGGCCCTTGTAGCCTTTTTAGGCCTATTAGTCCTCCAAATCACTAAAAAGGTGTTCTTGATCCCACAAACCCTTAACAATCCTAGAAAAAAATTAGATATTCTATGTGGGTTTTTCCTCCCCTTGAAGATGTTTTAGGTCTCAAATCTCAATGGTGTCCGTACAGTAGATTTCTACCAAACCCCTAAAAATAAGGGTTTCAAAGGCATGTAGACTGGATTGACAACTTGGTCTTATTTTTTTGATTAGTTAGACTCCTTTGAACTTCTCCTTCTACTATAAGGTCTGAACCACATGCCTCCTCACTCCTCCAACCTTGATTGGCTCATACCAATCATACTGCAATCATCATTACCACTGTTGTATCTAGTTACCCTAGCCAGAATGCTTACCACTCACCTAGGACCTAGTTATTCTTGGACCTCCCCTGCACACAAACACTCCAAAAGCCATATCTATAAAATATGTACAAGGCTCTAATTTATTCCAAGTGGTCATGGAGTTTGAACCAAGGGAACTCCAAAAAAACCCATCTTTTACATAACTGGACCAAAACTGGCCAATGAACTTGCAACGCACAAACAATTTAACAAATCTAACCAGAAAGTACAATCTACCAAACTATTACCACACAAATCTTGGAAAATACATTACAAACACTATCTAGTCATTTATTCAGTCCATTCAATCCAATAAAGTGATGGATGATGGCTCTGTCACAAAATTACACTGCAAATTGATTCTTCTTTGTAATCAGTCCGTACAAAATAAAATCTAACTGTCAGATTAGGGTTGGATTCACCTTATATACTCCTATCCCATCTGTTTGGACCATTTGGTTGGGATTTGGGCACCTTAATGGCTGATTCCTAAAATCTAGGAAATGTTGTCATGACAACTTTTAAAAGTTGTCATGACAACTTTGACAACTTTTGTCAAAATTGCAAATTTCACATTTTGAGTGTCCTAATTGGTTAAAAAATTTATCAATTGACCTAAAATGGCTAGAAAACAACTAAACATTATAAAGCTTCCCAATTTGGGACTTTGGTAAACTCTTTGACTTTTGAGTTGACTTCTAGGCCTTAGAGTCCTAGAATCAACTAGACTCAAACACTAATCAACCCTAATCTTTCCTAACATTAACACACCTCAAAACACACTATGGAATTTATAAGATTAGTCCTTATTAATGGATGGTTGGCCAAACCAACCTACAAGCCAAAACTAATTAATATCTTTCAATAGACCTTAAGGGTGCTCCTCCACCATACTCCCCCCTGCAACAAGCAAGTTAAGGAACTTTTGGTGATAGGAAATCCTCACTGATGTCATGTTTCTTGAAGTCACTTTCAGCTATCCAAGTGGCTTTTGGCTTTGGTTGTTGCTTCCACTTCACTAGATGCTCCATGTAGATCTTATGTCTTGTTTTCTTTTTCACCCTTGAATCCAATATCTTCTCAACTTGTGGTTTGTCCTATTCCAGAGTCTTGAACTCTCCCATGTCCTTATGCACTGTTAGGGATTTTTCTTGCATGAAACACAATGCTTGATAAACTACTTGAACACCATACTCTTTAATACTATTTCAAGCCAAGAAAATCCTATTTGCTAAGGATTGAATAAAATCCTTCATTTTTGAGCTCCACATATACCCAGGTAGGTTTTACCTCTTTATGATTACTGATTACACAGTATATATGAATGTGGACACTGATTTTCTATTAGGAGTTTATATAACCAACTTATGAGTCAATTTTCAAATGACAAAGCCTAATTTCTAAGGATTGAATAAAATCCTTCTTCATTTTTGAGCTCCACATATACTCAGGAAGGTTTTACCTCTTTATGATTACTGATTACACAGTGTATATGAATGTGGACACTGATTTTCTATTAGGAGTTTATAGAACCAACTTATGAGTCAATTTGCAAATGACCAAGCATAATCAAATACAAATCTTAACTATACAAATCATAATTTTCAATATAGCAAGACAGTGATATAAGGACTTTCATCCTTCTTCCTTTTAAGGAGGGATAACCTAGTTGATTCACTCTCCAAGGAATCACTAAAATGGACAATATCCTACTTATATGAGTCCTTAATGAGTTCAACTCATTTGTTCTAAAAAATAAATGAAATTGATTGAAATGATTTTGATATTGGATGAGGAACAAATTGCAAACTATATCCTAGACCAGTGCCTATCCCTTGGGCAAAGAGTCAATGAAAACATGAATTAGCAAAGATAAACCAATGGAGATACTGTAGAGTGCCTTGCAAACTACATGTAGTTGAGATAGAGTGCCTTACAAACTATCCTCTCATATACATACTTCTGCATCAAATCCTTATCATAATGCTTTGCTCTGAAATTATCTATGAAACTTAGTCCTCTCCTTGAAAGGAACTCATAAATAATTAGACACACTACCTTATAGCAAGTGTATTTCAAATGCCTTATAAGTGAAACACACTAGAGCACAAACAAAATACAAAGAGACAAGATAATATGAAAGAGGGAAAACAACACTGTATTCCATTAATAAATTTTGCTTCAACACATCCAGACCTTAAGCTTTCAAGAATTTACAAAATACATAGAAGTTTTTCTTGCAATAGAAATTCATCAAACCAATAGGGACCTACTCTGAACATCTGTAGGGAAAAAAAACCTAACATAACAAAGGAAAGGAACCCTCAAAATAGAGAGAAGAGGGAAATAAATAAGAACATGAGAAACAATAACATCTCTGAGCAATTCACACCCATCCTTCTACAAATCTGATCTGAGAAGAGGGAAATAAATAAGAACATGAGAAACAATAACATCTCTGAGCAATTCACACCCATCCTTCTACAAATCTGATCTGCTCTCATTCTTTATTCCTTGCATCTGATATCATCGGTGGTCTCCAGAATCTAATTTTGAAACTGTCGGTGACTTCAAAAGATGATTTAACTTGCTTTCAAAGTTTACAAAATTTGATTTATTTCATCAATATATGACTCCACAAAGAAATCTGACTTCATTCTGCAAGTGCCTTCTTCAAAGTCTAGCTAATTTACACTTTCAAACATTCTTTAAAAACTGATTTAAATCTCTGAGAAAATATGATTTTACCGTTTTCAAAGTCCTTCATGAAAGCTTCTTTCTCAAAATTTGCAATAAAATATCATACATTTTGTCTCATTCTTCTGCAAATCTAATTTTATCCTCTGTAGAAGTCTGACCTTTTAAAATCTAATCTTCATTCCTTTTGCAAAATCTTATTTTCTCTGTCTTCAAAAGATCTCCGGGAATACATTTTCAAGACTTGCAAATAAACCATAGGGTGCATGTGGGATAATTGGTTTGAATGTTTGAAAGACTTTCAAAATCTGGGTGCCAAAATTTGGGCCCCACCACACACCTAATTCGTCCACCCAAGAGGCCCACCAAATGGCCTCTTGGTTCTTTTACTTATTTCACTTATTGTGCCCTTTAGTATATAAATACAAAAAACTCCCCTCTCACTGCCAATGTGGGATAAATCGTTTTCATTTTTCTGAGCCTTTTGAAGGTTTCCAACAGATACTGCTCACTGGTTACATTTTCTTGTTGATAAAAACCTTCATTCTCCTCCATATAGCTAGGTTCTCCTTGCTATGGTTTCATTTTTGATTGCTGCGAAGACCACTGCTTTAACATTTGAAGATCCTTTCCTTATTCCATGCATGGCATCCAATGTGTAGGCTCATGGTTTTATTTTGACACAGGTAATCCTTGGTTTTCCTTTAATTCAAATTCCTCTACATATTGTGCAGCCACTCAATGGTTAAAAACATGGCAATTTATATTGGTTTCATGATTTTGCATGCCTCCCTCCATGTTCTGCGTAAGTTTTCTTTTCAACTAGTGTAGGCTTCATAACCATTATCGCATTGACTCCTCCTTTTAATTAGCATAGGGTCTTTGGAATTGGAGGTTTTAAGCTACTTTCTTTTTCCATATGGTGTTTCCCCTTTAGCATGTCATGCAGCCCTTGGGGAATGGCATTTTTTGTTTAGTATGTCAAACTACATATGCTGCGTAGTATGGTGAGGTGTTTATCCAATTACATTGGCTTGTAATATTTATGTCTTAAATGCTGAAAAACAATCCCCTCTGCGTAGGGTATTTAGATTTGGGATTTCATTTACCATGTTTTAAACTTTTAGAAGTCCATCAACAAAATCCAGCGCAAAATCCCTCTTACTTGCTCGTCTTATTTTTAATGTGTAGACAACATGCATTCTATAGGATTTGAAAAGTAAGTGCTAGCATTGCAATAGTAAATGCGGCTTGGAGTTCAACATACATGACAACATAGCTCTGATCACCAAGTGTGACGCTTGCTTATGACTAGACATTATTGGCTTTCTCAGATTTCATTGACAACTCTCATGAAGATTTAATCACATCTGGGTCCTTTAACAATCACTGGCGCTGTAAGACATTGACAATTTAGAATATACAATACTTGCCACATACCATTAGCTATAAGAGGAAAAAAAAATAACCATGACCACAGTGAATCTTCATCATCAACAGTGGACCATAGGAGCCCAAGACCAGTTATTTGATGTGCATCAACAAAATCTATGCTTGGAGTCCTTAAAATAATCCAAAAGTAATAGCCACTCAAATAAACCCTCTGAACATCACTTTAAAGAAGATCAAGCAATTTATGAAAGCATCCTTAGTCAACTGTAAGCTGTTAGCATTAAGTTTTAATGCAATTAAATAAAGACATTTGTTGCAAGATGCATTTCAAATCCCTGAAGTCCAAATGCTTAAGCCCCATCTTTAGTGAACATTGATTATCTCACTTTGTCAAATCTGATGTCTTTCTTTCATTACCATTAGTGACATCATCAGTAATAACATATAGTTTCATTCCCAAATCCTTTGCACTTTCAATTTCCATATATCGATCATGTGTTGGTTAGTCTTCAAAAAAAACTTGAAAATCTATAACTTCCTTAAAATGACCATTATGTAAACTTGATTCTGTTCTGCACTATCAATCTGCATAAACTGCCTTTGATACTGAATTCATAAAGTCATCAAAACGACCCTTCAAAATATCAACCTCTAAACATGGATTCAGTGTCATATGCAAAATGAAAAACCTCAATTATCTTGCTCTGAAAGCAAACTATTCAACTGATACAAATCTGCAAAGTTAGCACCTTAACATTTTTCTGGTTTTAAACTCGGTGAATATGCAGAAAACTGATTTGGAATCAACTTAGAAAAGTGATCAATTGGATTGATCAAAGTCTGAAAATATTTAAACAAGTTCACTTCCAAGTCTAAAATGTATAACAATTTTCAATTATGCCCGTGTGCAAACAAGGAAATCACAAAGTAGGTCATCTAATTCTGAATTCTGCACATTCAGTAAAACTTTAATAAATTGGAAATGGAAAGGCTCTGGAAAAGTGAATAACTGGATTGGCAAGAGTCTAAAAATATTTAGGTAAGTACACTATCATGTTTGAAACATGGGGAACATTCAATTATGCAATTCATTCAAGTGGATACAACTTGAAGAAGCTCAAAGTAGGCTATTTAGCAATCTGGGCATAACAGGGAAACTAGACAGTTTTACAAGACCAACTTTGGGGAAACTGAAAACTTATCAAATGGATTCAAAATGACTTAGGATTTAAAAAATAAGCTCTATATCATACATGTAAAACATTCCCAAAGTAGTGACCCATGAAACCTAAGTGGATGTAGGATATTCAGATGTAAAGTAGGCAAGTTACATCAAATTGACACTTAAATCAACAAATGCAGAATGGACAAGTGCTCAAATCAAGATATCACCAAATGAATCAAAAATTGAATCTGACAATTTGGGATGTCTTCTTATGCCTAAACAAGGGTGATGAACACTTGATATGCATGACAAAATTTAGAATTGCATTTGGGCAAAAGGCTCAAAAGTACTCATAAGGGGTCAAAATGCAATTTTTTTTAACAAGGTACTCAAAAACCTTGTTGTATTTTTGAGTACCAATAGTGGCTTTGACTGTGGACACGTGCCCCATGCAGGCATGCAGATAACTTTCAAAATATCATGGTAGAAGCAGACCACCCCTAAACTCAAAATAATATTTTATGTCTTTTCACTTTCACCTCTCAAAACTTTTGTCTCTTCTCAAAAAATGGGGAAACCTCTTACTGAAAGCAATCACACAAATGAAAGGGAAAGAAACTATACAATATGTTCATTATCTACAAGAGGCACAAATCCCCACAACTAAAATCAAATCTTACCTCTGTCAAACACAAAGCTCTCTTTCCCATGTTTCAAAAATATAATAACAGTGCCACTCTTATTTGTCTGATCCAATCCACTGTCATCCTGTATCAACTCATCATATGACAACAAATCTGCAAATTCTTCATATGAGATTCCATAAACATTAGGTAGATTGTCATCGTAAAAAAATTGTGGCATATACATGTCACATTCATTAGATAAGAACATACTTTGATATTTGTAACATTTATCATCTTTCATCTGTAAACCACAACTTAAAAACTCACCATCCAACTGAAAGGAGGGATACTCAACCTCTGTCATATTTCTTGGGAAAGAATCATTAAGTTCATTCACATCCATCACTTGCATATCATGCAAAATTAGAGAAGACTCATCACCTTGGATATGATCAAACTTAGGACATGGAGCAATAACCTCTTCATCAAAAACAAGAGCACCCTGCAGCTTATCATCATCAAACAAACTCAAAGAAAAGTGGTGGGTGGGAGGGAAAATAATAGTACATTGAATATTGGCCAATGAAACTTGAGCCATTGATTGACCACTTTTTAATGGTTCAAAGGAAGACTTAGAATCAAGACAAGATTCAAAATCCACACTATTCTCTAAATCAGTACTCAACTCAATACTTGGAATTTCCACATCTGCTAAATCTGAAACCATACTGAAAACCTCATCATCTAATAAATCAAACTGACATCTATTGTAGCCTAATGAAAAAGGAGTGCAAAGAGGAACAACATCACATATGTCAAAATCAGAATGCAGTGATTCATTTTCCTTGTCAAAATCAATATGTGTTGGGCATGTAAGTTCAAAGCTTCCATTTCCTGAGTATCTAATATACTCAAGAAAAAAAATCTTTGCAATTTGTTCACTATGAAGGGAAACATAGTCATCCTCTTCATTCATTACCTCATTGTTCTCTCACATGATGCTGGAAATTTCATCTTTATTTGAGTCTTGTAGTGAAACCTTTGGAAAAATATCTTCTTGTGTAAGGTCCTCACTACAAACACTCATGTCTGCATCATATCTATCTTCTTGTTGGTTGCATATATCTTCTTCATTTTCTCGCTGCTCATATAACTTATTATCAATATTAATGTCAGAAATATCTTCACCAGCAGTAAACTCCTCATCATTACTAATCATATATTCATCTTCAAAATCAGATTCATTATATTCTTCATAATCAGATTTATCATCAACATCTTCAATAATCTCAGAATTTTCAGATTCAATATCATTATTCTCAACATCTGATATGTCTTTAGAAGAAGCATGTTCTAAACCCTTTATCCATTCTATAGTTTTCTAAAAATATTCTCCCCTCTGAGAAATTGATAACTTACATGTATGAGGGAAACAAATTTGGACAAATAACTCAACCCATACAAACTCCCGAGGACAAAAAATCATACCATAGCCTTTTAGCTTATCAGTAAATCCTATGTAGAAATCATTTGGTGATTCACTTTCTTCTCTATTCATGTGTCCTTGTAAAAGTAGAACCACCTTTTCTTGAAGCCTTTGCCTCAACATATCTATCTCTGCTTTGACAAGATCAAACTCTGATATAGGATCTTTTGATTCAGATATGCCTTTCTCATCACTGTGCTCTTTATCCTCATACTGCTTTAC
Source organism: Thuja plicata (assembly GCA_018584345.1). Classification (NCBI taxonomy): domain Eukaryota; kingdom Viridiplantae; phylum Streptophyta; class Pinopsida; order Cupressales; family Cupressaceae; genus Thuja; species Thuja plicata. The sequence goes on from MU225549.1 coordinate 1,012,248, forward strand.
ATCACTAAGCTACTCAAAATCACTAAATCTCTCAATAAAACAAGCCTCTAATGCTTCCATGGATTCTATTGAGCCATGAGGTAAATCCCTAATCCAATCTCTTGCAACATCGACCAGAGATATTGCAAAAATTTTCATCAATATATCCTCATGTGAAATGTTATGACTGTCTATCAAGTCAGCAAACATTTCTAAATGATCTTCAGCTGACTGCTCACAAAAACTAGTAAACTTTGGAAAACACTCCCTAAGCTTTGATGGAATATAATTTGGATATCCATGGATACCCTCAAAACTAATTGCCCCATACAAATTACTACCCCTCCAATCACTAGATTGTGACATCTTAGCAGTCAAAAAGATTACAAACTGCCACTCTTATCTAGTACATATCTCATTCAGATTTTGTAGAAAAACAAGTAAAAACTTGAAATATGTAAACCTCTTTTACACCTTTATCCTTTTTGCTTTAGTGCTACAATCACTTGATAAGGAAAACTATCAAAACTTTGTGAAATACCTGTATGTACTTGAGCTGCTACAAAATATGTGCTTTGAAAACACCTCCAAATCAGCTTCAAAACTTGTCGAGCTGCCAATTTGTTGAAGAGAAAAATATTTGCAACTGGCTGAGATCCTTTTTCCAGCTCTGAATTTTTCAGATCAGAAATCTCACATACACCACACATAAAGCCCTTTATTGATTTCTTACTTGGCTATGTCCATAGCCATAGGAACCCAAGAATCTACTGTCACTATCACTGCAAATCCACCTTCTTTTGTAGTCTTTCTTTAACATGCACACTGGTGCAAATTAGAGAACTTAGAGTCACCACTCACTAGTCGTGAGATCCTTTTGATACTATCTTGGAGAAACTAAAAACTTTCAGACACTTTGCAGCCACCAACAGACAGACTTGACTCTTTTTATAAAACATAAGGAATATATCCTTTCTTTTTTGAAATCTAGACTCTATAACTGTCTCACTTAACCAGACTCTGGGATAACTCTTAAATATGATTTATGATCTCTATATCCCCAGTAGAGTCACCAATTTGTTAGGGCAACTTGAATGGGCAAACTTAACTGAAACTGGTTTGGAATATTTGAATTGATACACTAGAGATTCTAGGACAACTTTAAATATAACTGATTATATCATTCCCCAGTGGAGTCACCAATTTCTTAGGGTGACTTGGATGGGCTAACTCAACTGCAATGAAATTTTTTAAACTTTAGAATACTAGAGATTTCTGAATACTTCAACAAGACTTTACAATCTCTTTATACTTCAACAAGACTTTACAATCTCTATCCCTAGTAGAGTCGCCAATTTGTTAGGGATTTTGTTCCGATGAAACACAATGCTTGATAAACTACTTGAACACCATACTCTTTAATACTGTTTCAAGCCAAGAAAAGACTAATTGCTAAGCATTGAATAAAATCCTTCTTCATTTTTGAGCTCCATATATACTCAAGTAGGTTTTACCTCTTTATGATTACTGATTACACAGTATATATGAATGTGGACACTTATTTTCTATTTGGAGTTTATATAACCAACTTATGAGTCAATTTTCAAATGACCAAGCCTAATTGCTAAGGATTGAATAAAATCCTTCTTCATTTTTTAGCTCCACATATTCTCAAGCAGGTTTTACCTCTTTATGATTACTGATTACACAGTATATATGAATGTGGACACTGATTTGCTATTAGGAGTTTATAGAACCAACAACTTATGAGTCAATTTGCAAATGACCAAGCATAATCAAATACAAATCTTAACTATACAAATCATGATTGTCAATATAACAAGACCAGTGATATAAGGAATTTCATCCTTCTTCCTTTTAAGGAGGGATAACCTAGTTGATTCACTCTCCAAGGAATCACTAAAATGGACAATATCCTGCTGATATGAGTCCTTAATGAGTTCAGCTCATTTGTTCTAAAAACTAAATGAAATTGATTGAAATGATTTTGATATTGGATGATGAACAAACTGCAAACTATATCCTAGACCAGTGCCTATCCCTTGGGAAAAGATTCAATGAAAACATGAATTAGAAAAGATAAACCAATGGAGATACTGTAGAGTGCCTTACAAACTACATGTAGTTGAGATAGAGTGCCTTACAAACTATCCTCTCATATACATACTTCTACATCAAATCCTTATCATAATGCTTTTCTCTCTGAAATTATCTATGAAACTTAGT